>VWZL01005178.1:60052-133765 GCA_013396915.1 Stercorarius parasiticus | reverse complement strand
GGGGGGCGGACGGGGGGGACGGAAAGAAAGAAAGAAAAAAAGAAGGAAAATAAGGGGGGTGAGGCGGGGGAGAATCATCAAAACTACCCTGGATAACACTGGTTTTGTTCCAATTGTCTTCGTAGACATCTGATCCTGAAGTAAAATACAAAACTAAAAATGTCATCAATCAGTGCTCTTGGCTGCTGCCTTAGGTCCACGCTTACATTTTATACACTAAGATCCTGCGGACTGTGCAGGGAAAGTTAGGACATTTTTTCAAGATAAGAATTCATTTCTCACAAGGGTAGAGAAATAGCAGTTATTCATTTGATATATGAAATACAGCAAATAATAACTGAACCTGTATTCCTTAATTCCTGGATAAAACTCAAATCCTGCTTCCACTTCACTCGGTAATAAACACTAATTAACTTTTAGCAGTCAGGATCAGCACTTAAATGTTGTAACACATGTTACAGCAAAAGAAAGCTGAAAAATCCTATACAGTACAGAGCAGGAGAACTGGGCAGAGAAACAGCAGAAACACAATTCATATTCTGATTTCGCCTTCACTTTCAAGTAGACGTTTGTTTGCTTTATAAAGAATTTGCTGGCTATAACAAAAGTTCTAATGAAAACCTTGATATTTTGCTACGTTAAGGAATAGAAAGCCATATTTCTTAAAAAAAAAAAAATCTGTGTAGATCAATTTATCTTGCTGTTCTTAAGAAAACAAATGTCACAGTTAAATTTTGCATCTTTTAAGGTATACTAAGCAGTGTTTCTTGAATGAATGAGCCAAATCTATACTACTTACCGACTTGGGTGGGTGTCTGCTCTCAGAACAAACCCTCCCTGAACTCAGTGTGCACTGTGCTTGAGGAACCCCTCGGCAACTTGGAACTGTATATTTGAAAACAGTTTGTATCTGTAACTGCTATTAAATGAAAAGCAGAACATCGCTGGTTGGGCAGCTGCTAAGATTTTATAATCACACAATAGAGAGGATTAAATACATGGAAAGAGTGCATTCGACTAAATTCTGTGCTCAGTTGCAATTGTACGACCTTAGGAAATCAATGGGGTTCCACATTTGCAAATGACGAGGGGTTGGGTCCATTCCTTTAAAAAAAAAAAAAAAACACACAGAAAAAAACCCACCCAAACTCAAAACAACAACAAAAAAACCCAAAACCAAACCTCAAGAAAGTTTAATTTGAGAGAAAATGATTGTGCTTCTCCCTCTGCTGTTCCATGTCTCATAGCTAACATCTGGTGAAAATTAAGAAGCAGTTTTCTCCCCTTCCCCCTCACCCCCCAATCAAACAACAAAAAAACCCCCCACAATACAAAACCCCGCATATATATCTGATGTATTTTATACATATTCATCCTCATAACTTGACAGATGGGAGGAATCTTGCAGTCATTTCTGAAAGCAGACAAAAGGCCGTTGGTTCTGCTCCACATGATGATTTGTGAAGACAGAATATCACCCGCTTCCGTTGATGATTATATAGTTCTATCCATCTGTCTGCCACTGGAGGTTGTGAGAGTGAGATACAGCTCACACCGTCTTCATAAACAAAAGTAGACTGTGCTGTCAGTAGTCAGACACGCCAACTAATTGGAGCTGTCGACAGACACAATATTCTGTGTCAACAGCTCTGGTAACAGTTTGAAACAGCAATGATATGTTGGGTGATGGTGAGGATGACACATATGTCTCTAATAGCATGCTAGAAATCTGACATAACTAGAAAAGAATTACTAAAATGTAATTCCCAGCCTCTAGTTCTGCTGTTAAGACTTACCAGGCAGAGAGGAAAGAGATGCGTGTGTTCGCGTGAGTGCGCTTGTACTTGTACACATCTTCCTCTGTATCACTTCACATGCTGACAGCTTAATTTGATACTCATAATGCCTAACTTAAAAACTAAGCTTTCTGCTGAATTTCAAGGAATTCACCAAAATTCCCTCACAAATTTAAAACTTAATGGAGGGACGTTTTCCAACTGCTTTTGAATTGGAAGCAAACTGAAACAGGTCAAACAGCAGCCATGTTAAATGGACAGTACTTACTGCATCTGCCAGGAAAGACAAGTGCTACCTCATTGAAAAGTCGTTTGGTGGACTCATCTAAAAGGTAAATTGTCCTCTGATCTTGCCAAGATTAATGAACATTCTTAATTTTAAAGTTAAGCCCAGGAATAAATATTTGCAGGATTAAGGCCTCGTTTTCTCTTTAGCAGCAGATAAGAAAATCCTTCTCCATCATCACTCCTTTTGGATTTGAAAGCAGAAAGAAATGAGTGTAAAAGGTTGAGAAATAAAGCGAAGAGAGGGAAATGGGAATGGGAATAACGGGAAGAGAGGAAAAACTGACTTTTGTTTTGCTCTACTCACACATCTATTGCTCATCACACGTTTATCTAGCGCTTCCCTTGCCAAATGTAATGCAACATTGGGCAGACTAGGTTAAATAACAGTACACAATAATGCCAGTTTACAAAGATACAGAATATGCCAGTTTACAAAGATACAGTTGTGGTTTTTTCTCTAAAGAATTAAAGAACTGGTATGCAAACATCACAGCAACCGTGATAGCATAACGCAGCCATCTCTGGAGCACTGAGGCCAACAAGTCCCTACATAGCGACCTGCAACAGCAGGTCTGGCATCTTCTCTGAAGGCTCAGAGCACAGTAAACTCCAGTGCATCCTTCACATCAGCGCTGCATGGCAGGAGGACCAGGCTGGCAATACTAGATTTGATTACTGTCCTTGAAACCTGATAATGACAAACAAGTGTAATCATCCTCCTTCCTTAGGACACAGCAAGATGCAGGGGCTGATTCTCTACGGTCATACATTAATTAAGACAAGCTAACTGCAGGGCAAGTGCCAAACCTGCCCCGCCAAGGGTGACAGTGTTGAACTTTGAGGCAAGGACCAACCTTCTTGTTCTGTGTTTCTACTGTACCCAGAACCCTGAGACCTGACAGCCACCATAATACAGATACTAGAACGGGACAGCTCTTTTGCTGATGGATGTGACCACACTGTAGCCAGGATTTGAACAACAAGGCTTGAAAGACTTTTCATCCCAGAGAAGGAAGAAGAGGGAGCAAGCTGGAAAAGCCACATGAGGACCTGAATGAAGTTCCTCTGCAAAGTCCCTGGGAACAAGGCTTGTGGGGCGGGTGGTAAGTCCACAACTTAGCAACCTGCAGTGACCCCGATTTGGGAGGGACAAGCTGGATCCCAGAATCTCCTTTCCCAGATCTTCACAATCAGCGGCAATGGTGCAGTTCTGCTCCCTTCAAAGGGAGGATGTCAGCACCCACACGGAGGCGCGATCTCATTAAACAACAGCCTAACACCGAGGAGGACCAGTCCACCCCATTACTTTGGGCCTGCCAAACTTAGAGGGCCACAGCTGAAGGAAGCAGGTTGGAAAAGACGTGCCCGGAGGGCAGGAAGTCTGGAGCATTACTAAGGAACATGCAGTGACAATAGCCGAGGTTACAGAGGAAGAGCCCAGTCTTGTTTGCTGCATAAATCCCCATATTATCTCTTGCTACTTGACCTGCTGGAGCAGCCAGCGGCACTGGGAGCATGGCGTGCCCGCCTGAGCTGCTGCTTCCAGCCAGGAGAGGGCACACAAGGCAGTTCCCTGCAGGACTCTCTCCTTTGCAGCCTCTTCCCATTTTCATGGCTGTTTCTGTGCACTGATGCCCCTTGTTAACCATCCACAATGTGTTCAAAATCATAATGAAAAAAGCCTAGCTAAAGAGATAAGCCAATATCGGCCGTTGCCAAAGCCACAAAACTAGAAAAAAATCTGTCAAAATATTTTCAGAGGAAGAATTTTTTAAAAACCAAGAGTGTGAAAAATAAAGTCAAGCAATATTATTTTCTTCACATAGCCAAGGAACAAGTTGCTACCCAAGAAGCGTGTATAAATAGTGTGTCAGCCATTTACTCTGAGTGTGACTCTAGCAGCTGGGCTGTTTGCATGCGATGCAAATTTGGAGCCATTCAGGGAAAGAAGAATGAAGCTTTGGCACTCGCCAGGCAAACGCTAACGGGTACGGGAAAAGGGCCAGCAAAAGACAAACCACGAAAAATAGTGGGTGGTCAGGCTTAGGACAAGGAATATTTGGACAAAATACCTCAAATGATCCAGGTCAAGGCAAACACTGGACACTTCAAAAGTTTTACTTTTCAATTCCAAAACGTAAGCAAAGGACCTTACTGCAATCACTACGCCTCTGGAGACACGGCAGTGTTCGCAGCCCACAGACACTGACATTCACCGTGCGTTACACTTCTCCAGGCCTCCTGTGCCTGGCTCTGAGTCATCGCTAGCCACAAGGACAACTCTATTAGTTGCCACGTTCAAAAGTTAGTGAAAAAATACCTATAAAGCTTCTGCCCCCAGACATCAGTTGAAGGAGTTTAGAAAAGGTCAGGCTGCTTACAGCTTTAATCTAAACAAACAGGTGGGTTCTGACACTGAAATGCTGCTTACAACAGACCCTGGAGCTTACGAGTAAAGTGTGAGGGTATTTCAGGCCTCTCCCTCCTGCCACTTCTGTGAGATACCAGGATTTTTATGGAGTCTGGTTTCTGCCTACAGATACTAATGGTGGTTTTCTCTTAATGAAGTGAGTCCAGGCACAGCATCAGCAGTCTCTGTGTGTTAAATCACATGCATTTATTTCACCAAAACAAGCCACGGCCTAACGCATTTGAAGATGAGTTCATTATTCAATCTCCTGATGCCTTTTCACGCTGCTTAGACTTGCTGCCTTATACCACATTGGTATTTAATAATTATTCCAGCTGTCTCCAAAGCCCTTTCACCACACCTTGTGTGGCACATTACAGACAGCTTGGATTTTTCAGGTACAAATTGCTAAACAATTACTGATGAGAGAAAGGTCATAATAATAGGTTACAGAAGCCTTTGCAGCCTGCCTTTACTTCATGGCCATTTATAAAGAACCATTTCATCCCATTGTTATAATGATGAGAAGGAAGTAGTTTAAGGTAGTTATAGACAAGCAAACAAAAGGCAGGAGAGCAGTGCTGTATAACTTCTACTTTCACTTCCTGCCTACTCCATTACTTCTGGCATTATGGGAGAAATAACATGATTGGAATGACCTAAAGGTTATAACGGGTGGGCAAGGTTTACCTTGTCGAAAACAGTGTGAGCACTGTTGGCTAAACCTTTTTGAAAGCTGAAAGTGGTGCCGTTTAACAAAAATACTAAGCTGTCATTGAAAAAAAGTACATTACTTAGAAACAGTATTTCTTCACGGGCTTTCTTATCTCTATTTTTTCCCCTTTAAATGTTTCTTTTTTTTCTTTGGGGAAAAAAAAAAAAGAAAAAAGCACAAAGATGAAATCTCTCTGAAAAGTTGAAAGAGGAGAGGACAGATTTTGCAGTGGTAGAAACTCCATTAACTTCATATGAATACCACTGGCTTTAAAATGGCAAAATCAAAGTCCAAATGGTCCAATCTATAGCACTGCAAATCAGGCAGGCAAACTCCTTAGGGTTCCGGGAACAGCATGGATACAGTCATTTTTAGCATGCCTAATTTTTGCAAGAATTGTCTTTGCTAGCTGGCTTCCTCAGTATTTGAGGTACAGGATTTGGTACCAACAAATCAATGCATTTCAAGTCCAGTCACAATTCACAGAAGCATCCAGGTTATTCAATAAAAATCTGCCTTTGGGAAGAGAAAATCCAGGACAATGTGGCTGACCAGGAAAAAGCAACCTCGAGCACAGGACCACAGCAGTGATGGAAGCAACAAGGCAGTAGTTTGGCACTTTCAACAAAAGAGCGAGAGTCCCTCAGCCTGGCTTAAAAATTTTTGAAAATTATACAAGTTACAAAAGAACATAGTACTGATGGCAATGGACCAGTAATGCTTCCCAACATCTCCTCCTGTGTTCAAATATCAAGAGACCTTTGTTCATGAGTAGCCCAGCAAGCAGGAGGCAAATCCACCTGAAAGATAGGTGATACCATAGGTAAAACACAAGGCAAGACCTGGCTGTCCATCAGGATGTCTCATGGGCTTCCTCCTTTCAGAGAGATGTCATGTTTCACCCTGAGGACAGCACTGGGGGCAGATCCCCCAAAATACCATCTTCCCTTTATTTCCCATTCATGACATTAGGCTTTAATTTCTCTAAGCCTCACTTTTTCTTCCTGCAAAAGGGAGATCAGGACACAGGTTTACCAATTGGAAGAAACTGACTCTTGAACCACCCCCATGCCCTTCCTACATTCACATGTTCAAACCTTCCCTAGGTGCCAAACAGACAAGGTAGCCAGCCAGGAACATTCCTGTACTACTTATCCCAAAATATCTTGAGGCTTCATCACGTATTCAACATAAATCAGACGAGACTGGCCAAGCTGTTTTATTGAAGGCTAAAGCCTCACTGATTGCAAGGGACAGCACAAGACACGCAGGCAGAGCGTAGTCCTCGTGGCTGCAGTGTGTACGGTCACACGTCACCTTGCTCTCAGCTCCAGACCACAAAGACACAGCTAGAGTTGCGCCTCCTCAAAAAGTCCGCGAGAGGAGATTTTGCTACTTCTACAGTTCTTACTTTAGAACGGGAAGAATTGTATTCCTTGCTTCATCAGACTGAACACAGGGCAAAAGGATTTCCTCATAGATCATTTTTGTATTGGCAAGTACAGAAGACAAGCCAGCCCTGACTTTTAGCAGATTTCCATTTATTGCTGTCCAAAATTTAATCGGTTAAATTGACAGTCAACTGGTAGGGGTTTTTTTGTCAAAGGTTATTTAAAAAGTAAAAGCAAACAAGTCTGTACAACAATTTAAATGCATCAAAGTTTATATCCCACATGATGCAGTAAATCCTGCTCTCCTTCAGGAATCCAGCCAGTCACACTTGTGTTCCCTTGGCCAGTTGCTGGAATAATAGCCTCTCCTTTGTTTCATCGTGACTTGATTACTATAATTATTTGCTCGCTAGACTTCCAGCTACTGCTCTGCTTGTGAGGAGCAGAGAATACAACTGCTAGACTTCATGCTGCATCTAAGTCTTTCCATCACATTACCCTTATATCCCCATATTAAGAGAGCTCCATTGCTTCCCAATGCAGCGGCGGCCTGATTTTTTAGATCTTCCTACTAATTTACAAGGCTTTACATTGGAAGCCTCAGATAAATCTTTTGCTGCTCCATGTCTGAAGAGTCTTAGGGCTGTACTTGTATATGCTTTTGTCTCTCCCATAGTGTTTTAGACCCTGAACTTGTTTAGCCTTACTCACATGAGCAGGTTTACAGACTTCAATGGGACTACTTACATGAGTAAGAAGTACTCATATGAGTAGATATTTGCAGGCTCAGACCCTAAGTGACTTGGAGAGCTTTACATTATTCACTTCTTGAAAGGCACTTGCAAAGAAACAAGAGAGGACTTACCGTATTTATTCAGAGTTATTATATATTCACCATGTCTTCTTCTTAAGCCCTCTTTGTTCTTGAGTACATGTACTCTATCTACAGTAGCGATACACAATATTTCTCTCAGGGGATTTTCACATGTGAAAATAGCGAGGGTTTGACGTGTTGGACTGTTGGGGGTTTTGTGTTGTTTTGTTTTGTTTCTCCCTCTAAGAATTTGTAGATACCAACTTGAGACAAAGAGGATTTTGTTATTACTTCTATTGCAGCAGCACTAACAAGCTTGTGCCAGGGAGTAGAGCTCCACAGCACAACAGCATGGTTCACACACCTCGCAACAAGCCATCTCCTGCCCCTAAAGAGTTAAAGCTGCAATTTCTCTGCAGATTAAATTGAACCCTGTCATTTTCCTCTTAAAACACTTGTTTCCTTCATGCATTTTCAGCTATGAGGACAATCAATTTTGTCATCAGACTTACAGCACCCAGGTCTAGAATGGCTTGTTTTTATTAAAGTTCGTATTTCCCACCTAGACGATACACATAACCAGGCACACACATTTTTTATATAATGAGAGATGCTCTCTTCTCTGGAAGATTTGTATTCTTTGGGAGAAAGAGGGGCAAAGAAAAAAAGCTGCATTGTTCTGTAGCCTGCCATGCTAAGAAGTTGCCCTTGCTGAGAATGCTGGATATGTCATGAGAAATGTGCAAACTGGGCTCACTGAACACCCCAGATCTTTTAAAATAAATTAAATGTCTTTTCCAACACAACACAATGGAAAGGTACAGATGGATCATTAAAAACTAGAGGCTTTCAGAGACTCTCAATGGTGATTTTTTCTTTCTGAAACCCCTGGAAGAGATGACAGACTTGATCCTTTGCAGTGCAGAGTGCTCCTAAGCACCCTCTGGTACTGCGCATGGCGTGGAGGAAGTGGGGGCGCTCAGCACCAAGGGGCTGCTCATCACCTTGCAATGTTGTAAGCTGCTGGAAAAGTCTTGCATCCCAAACAGCAAAATCTGCCCTCGGTTCTGAGCGCCCACTGGCTAGAGACCTGAGAACTTGTTTCCACCAGAGATTTCTGTGCTGGGCTGGCAACACCAGTCTAGCCAGCCTTCAGTATGGATTTGCACGGCAGTGTGCTGACAAACGCACAGCCCACACTGGTTTCCATCCAGAATGAGCTGCACCCCGTTAAATCTCAACAGCACATCTAGCTTGAGGGTCTGCCTTGATGTCTTTGCAGTAACGCACGCAAGAAACAACCTGGATAGACAAGGTGAGAGCCAAAAAAAGGGAGGAGTGATGTGTGGGCTTGAGGGAAAACCATTAGCATTTTCTTCCATGTATCCCTATTTCCCATTAGCCAAAAGGTTAGAGACTTTCTTTTCCCCCCCCAAAAAAAAACCTTCAGTGAAATAAAGAAAGTCTGACATGGATAAGACACAGCACGAGGCTCTGACCCAGAGCTGGCATGGGGAGGAAGCGGGGTAGAGGCTTTTTGGGCTGGTTTGTGTGCTCTCACCTGTGGACTTAAACATTGGTAAGCTACCAAAAACCAGCCCAGCTCCACACTACTGTCTACCTGCCATCGTGTACTGCTTGTTTTGAGTAAGTAAACCCAAGGGAGAGACTACAGCAGGCAGGGGAAAAGCACAGGTGATACAAATGCACCATATTTCTACTGGTCCTGAGCCCGGGCAGAGCATGAACGAGCTCCAAACAGGGCAGTGAATGCTGTGGGGCCAGCCATCTTGCAGCACATTCTGCACCGCACAGATCTTTCTCCACTTCAAACTCGATCACGAACCTGGGAAACTTTCTGCTGGCTGAAAGGGAGAAATAAAGCTTGCTCCCATGGCCTTTTTCAAAGTTCTCAAAGCTCTAGTAATAAACTGATTTTCCCTTAAGAAACACTGGCATACCACTGTCTTGTGTCAATTTTCATGGGTCACCATGAAAACAAGATGGGTGGCGTGAAATTAAAGAGTTTCTGTTAAGCTTGCAGCCTTTGAAATCCTTTAGGTCTGAGAGATGGCAACCTTCTTCACTTCCCCGACTTACGCTTCTGACCACGAGATACTGCTGCACTGACAACACTCCCTTCACCCTGCCATTCCCAGGACAGACAAACCCGCCTAAGCCAACTCACTTGCAACTGCATTTTGGCAAGCACAACATACAAAGAAGCAAAAATAACACGTAAGAACAAACTTGCTTTAGCTTCAATAAATGTAGACGCTGTTTAAGACTCTTACAGATAAATTCGAATGATGTGTCCTATCACTATTAAGCTTAAACAAAAAAGATAAGTGGAGATACCAGTACAGTAGTAACAAATAAATATGAAAATTTTCTTTTAAAAAGTCCCATTCTGCTAATTAAATCTTTTATCAAACATTTCCTAATACCAATTTTTACGGTTTATATTCTCTGCTCATATTTAACATTCCAGTAACAAAACTCATATTAACAACAAGAAAATACTAATGCTATGATTAGCATTCTGAGGTAATGAAATATAATCTACTGTGATAATACCTAATAATCTCTTAGATGTGATAAATCAACCTGACAATAATAATATCAAAGGGCAGCATATGAATTCCAAAATTACTAACTCAAAGTCTCTCAGAGGTCTGAATTTTTTCCCACGTCCAACACAGGAGTAATGAAATGCCTCTGTGTATTTCTACTCTAACTTGTAGTACTACTATTTCTTAGAGTGCATATTTTTATCCTATAGTATTTTTTAATGTTCAGAAACTCTACTCTTTTTTTTTTCTTTTTTTCAGAAGTGCCTCAAATCTGCGGTCCTTTATTTTAGATCCTTTAAGTCACTCAAATCGCCCTGCAGATGGAGCGTGTCATTAAAGATGAGACCTGGAATGGCACAGAGTGACCACACAATAATGAAACACACAGAATAAGAGAAATGGGAATGCTTTTGAGAACCTGGGGCGTGTATTTTGGAGGACTAAGTTATGGAGAAATAGGCTTTCCAGTGGAAATGAAGGCATATTTGGTGCAATAACTCTGGTCACCTGAACATACTTTTCTACTGCTTGAAACCCTCCCATTTTAGCCAAAACACCTCAGAGAAAAAGGCTTAATCCTATTAAAAGTGACCATAATAAAGCATTGTGATCTACATTGAATTCACTGGTGAATCATCAAAACAGAGCTGAGAAATTGTCTCCCATGATAATTTTCTAATCGGAAGTGCTGTGCTTGCACCATTGAAAATATTCCATGGGAAAAATTTAAATTTAATCAGAAAAAACACCCCAAAATTATTTCCCCAGATACAATGCTTCTGCTAATGTCCCTCCTTATTAGAATGACAGAAGCCTTCCAGAGGAGAAGAGAAAGGGGAAGAAGCACGGGGAAGAGCAGCGTGCCAGAAACAAGTCCCCTGGGTTTCGAGTGCCCTTATCTTTCTGCTTCCTCGCCTCTGTCTCCTCTCCAGCTTCGCAAAACCCAAAATGGGACAGGGGCTTCCAGAAAGCCAGCAAAGATGCCAAAAACATGCTCTTTTGTTTGCTTCCCTAAAAACTGGATTCTCCAAGAAACTTACAGCCATCTACTCATATACACAAGTACACTTGTTAAAGTAAGGTGGGGGTTTTTTCCCCCCTAACATTTCATCCTGATTCATCATGTAAGCTATTTTAAAGCCTCGACTATTTTTCCATAGGAAAAGACACCTAATTCCCAGCCAGTTTAAGGCAGGAAGCTGCCAGCTCTTCTGAAGTTGGACTCCAGATTTCGGAAACGCAGAGAGCATGTGAAATTCCACCCCTCACGCTGGAGGTGTTTCAGAGGACCGCTCAGCATCTCCTGTGCTGGAAACCACAGGACCAGAGCTCCTCGAATCCCCTTTGCTCCCCACCTCGTCAGCAGCTGGCGTCAGGCTGTGCATCACAGAGCAAACAAGCAGGATGGGACCAAGGAGCCGGCCAAGGAAGAGCTGGTAGGATCTGGTAGCCATAAATCGAAACCATTAACTTTCACTGACTAACGTTAGCTTGTACATCGGTGCGTCCCAGGTGCATAATACAGACCCACCAAATTCCATAGGCACCTTTCACCACAGGCGCTGAAGTTATCTGAAGGAGCTCGGTGTCTCACACAGAGCTTGGCCTATCTGCAATTGCACTTTGAGTATTTTCTTCATCACTGACACACAAATAAAAGATAGGTATGATGCGGCACATTCTTCTTTACAATTATTTGGAAATCAAAACGTTGGGCCAGGACTAAGCTGTCCTCTAAACGCATCCAAGTGTTGGATTAGTCGGTAAAATGAGAATCACACTTTCAATAACTACGGAGCATGTGTGAACAAGCGGATACATTCCCATGGCTTTGAGTGACAGAGGTTTTACCACTTCCTTTTACTTTGTAATTTCATATTTTAAACATGAGAAAAATAAACCGTATATACAAAGAATTTGCTTTTAAGCAAATCCTGCCTAATTTTAATGGCTTATGGTCAATATCACCACGTAACACACTGTCATTTACAGTGGGAGGCTAAGAACAACTCCGGAAAGCGCCCAGGTTATCGGTGATTATTCTGCTATTTAACATCACTTATGTTACTGACCAACTGCTCCAACAGCAGAAATAATTCATTTCAAAAACCAGACACAGTTTGCTGCCATTAAGCTACTTGTAAATCTCCGTAGGATTACGTGGAATGAGAGAGACGTAAAATGTCGTTGTGTGTCACAAATTCGGTATCTTACGTGCATTACATTTCACTGCTGAAGCAC
Source organism: Stercorarius parasiticus (assembly GCA_013396915.1). NCBI lineage: Eukaryota > Metazoa > Chordata > Aves > Charadriiformes > Stercorariidae > Stercorarius > Stercorarius parasiticus. Next base: position 121,537 of record VWZL01005178.1, on the reverse strand, counting down.
AGGAATACACTTGTCCTCAGTAAGATCTAAAGGACCAGTTCTTTGCTGGGTTATTGCGATTACATACCCATATACCTCCCCTGAAAGCAACCGAATTACAGCAAAGTACCAACCGACTTTAAAAAAGAAAACATGTTGAGAAAGGGAATTTGAGAGCCTCGAGCAAACTGCAAATCAAATCCAGCATGGTATATATTGGCCTAACTCCACTGTGATTAGTGGCGACAATTTACACCAGCTGCCAATCTGGCCCTTGAAAATTAAGGACAGAAACCTAAACATATTCTGGAAATCTTGGCATTGTCAGGCTAAATATGTACACATGCCTGATTCTTTTCTCTCATCCAGTAGAGGATGCAGCTTGTTAAGACTTTTTCCAGCAAAATATATATGTTTAATTTATGTGATTAATTTCTGTGTTAATGAAGGTTGAAGGCCCGAGAAGGCTGAATGCATCTATTTATCCAGGGGCCAGATAAAAATTGCTGCTCAACTAGCCAGCCCGACCCTAATATGGAAAGCCCCAGCCTTATTCAGGGCGAGAGGACAATTAAATTTTTATGCTCATTTAATCCTGTGCCCTTTCAGAGCAAAGGCTGACAATTGTGCCCAATTTTTCCAAATGTTTGCTGTTACATAACCTTGACGAACCCACCAAACTCAATTTGCGCAGGGCCTGTTGACAAAAATCCAATCGCAACAATATTCTGACGCTCTCTGGGGTTAAATCCTGGATTTAGAGGTTACAGGAAAAGAAAAGCCCAGCACTCTAAACCAGTGCTTTATTAGTTCCTACCTGGAGCAACTAAATTCATATTACTCGGTACATCTGAGTCAACGAATCGCTTCTATACGAAAGGCGATGCTTTAAAAAGCCTTTCTGCTTCTGAAGAGCTATCTGTAAGGCTGGTAACGTTTTGCTCTGATACTCAGAAAAATTGATTCTTTCAACAAGTTAAATAATTTTAATTTTTTTCCCTTTTCATGCTCCAGTCTGTCACCTGGTCACTTCCTCTAAGAGAGCTTCATTTAGGGGAGCTGTATTGTATTCTCATCGGTGCTTTTGCGGTTTAGTGCAGAGTCAGTTTATCTTATTACCGTTATGTTCTTCAAGAGAGATTCATTTAAGTGTGACCTAGTCTATTATTCTAGGTGCCTCTTGCATCTCTATTGGGCATTTAAGAGTTGTAGAACTCTCTAATTTATTTAAGCAGGGCACTTTAAAGCAATATCTCAGTAATTTTCATTGAGTTTAAGGAGCCCTTCTATGTTTTCAAAATGCTTGAAGTTTTTCTGCTCTTCTAAGAACTGCAAATATTTGAACAACAAATGAAAACGTTCAAGAAAAGAAAGTTTAAGACAGACGTGGAGGCAGCGAGAGGCACAGAGAGACAAGAGAAATGAGTGCAAGTGGATTTTTTTTTCCACACGGAAAACTCTACTGAGAAAAGCAACGCCAACATTTTGGTCAGCAAAGTGAAAACTGATCATTCCCCAAAAATACTAGTTCATGGTGTGTTTCTCTGAATTCAAGGATTTTCAAATTGCCCTCACATATTCTTTGTAAAAAGTCAGAACACATTAGCACAAGTCACTTGCAAGTAACTTTTACAAACACGGCAACAAATGTTTTCTTTGTGAAATGCCACTAGGGATGACAGGGAAATGTCATCAGGGTTGATGACATCAGCTAGAAAGAGGACTCAAAGGAAGCAGAAGTCACGGTTCGGTACAGGGAATACTGGAAAAATAAGACATGTGAGTCTGATCTCAACTCCATCGATGTCAGGGGCAGATGTACACTGACCGGGCTGCACAAACACTGTGGTTCTGCAGTCCTCCTTCCCCAGGCAAACCTCTCCCTCCACGGCTTTCTACATAGGAAAATATGGGGCTGTGAAAACCAAACCTAGAAAGATATTTAATCAAGATAAAAAATGAAGCGAGCAAATATAGAGCAGATTCTTAAAGTAAATAAATAGATAAATGAATAGCATTCAGAGAAAAGCCTGCGAGGAACAAGTGACACAGCCTGGGGGTGTAAACCCGGAAAGGAGATAAGAAACAGTGCCCTCCCACTGGCAGGGGAGAGAAGGAAAGTCCATATTACACACAGCAACACATGAAGTTTAGTCCAGATCCTTGTACTCGTCTCCTTCCCAGGACCAGTTAGCGCGGCTGGAGCGCCAGACCAGTTTCCCGGGCCTAGAGCTTTAATATTTATTTCTGATACTGCTGCATGCCATACAGCTTGCCCTTAGGCTGATACGGTGCTCCTGACTGGTTGTGGTGCACCTCTCAGTAAGGGCACCAAGAACTTCCTCTGCAAGCTAAGGACAAGGCCCCATGTAATTTAGGGTAATGAACTTAACGAAGATTGCCCTACCACTTTCTTTCCTTTCCCATATGCCAGGAATGTACTTAGCCAGTAGGCATTTGTCAACTTTCAACTGATTTTTTGCAGGATTTGGCTTGGCTTTTTTCTCAACTTCTTGTAATTTATTATATGTGATGAAAGACAAACAAATACATAGTTTGATTTTACTTTTGGAGGGGGAATCCTAAGAGTGACAGCTCCCAGGACACCAAACACACCAGCTGTTCTTTTATTTTCCAGTTCTTCACAGTAATGACAGTCTCAGCTCTCGTTGCCAAGCCTTTTTGGAAAACATTTTAAAAATAAATGGAGCACACACAAAAACACGCCAGAACAGTCCTCTCAAAAAAGATTCTCCAAGAACAGAAGATGCAAGGGCTGGTGGGTAAGTTGGGCTTCATTCTGCCAAACCAGAAAACTTACTAAAAATGACAGTGTTTGGAAAGCCAAGGAAAAAAAAAAAAAAAAATTAACATCCCACCCCCCCAACCCCAACCAATAGCTCCTGATTAATTCCCTGGAAGTGAAAACCAAACAAATCTGAATTAGACTAAAGATACCAGTTCTAGCCAGGGAAGATTATTAACCATAGTCAGAGTAGCCAACCACAAGAGCTATTCAAGAAGATTAAACATTGGAACACATCAGCGTGGGAAGCAGTAGACTCAGCTCTGATTTTACAGGTCAAAACATCACGCACAATGTTTTGACTAAAACATAAGTTATTGGTCCCAAATCAGATCCTTTGCAAACATTTATAAAGAATATTAAATTAGGTGAACTCTTGATCTCTTCTTTGAAAGCCATTTCTCTGTGCATCTGTGAATTAAAGACTTTAGAACATAAATTTTATTGTCCTCCTTTTCAGCCAGTTCCTGGGAATTCATCCGTAATAGACAATCCATTATACTCACTTACAGTTTAAATCCTCAAATGCCTAAAAGTCCTTTTTGGCCAAACTTCATCTACTCAGATTTTTTGAGTTCTTTCCTCATAAACAAACCCCTTCAGATCCTGGCTACCTTTTGAGACGTTGCTCCAAATTTGCTTAAATATTTTGCCATCCTCCCAGATAGTCTTCTGTTTCTTCAGAACAGAATAAACCACGCGAGCTCTCTGCAGCTCTCCTGAAGACAGCGGTATTCCTACCCAACGATAATTCAATAACCAGACCCTTCCACCCAACATTTCACAAGGTTAAATTTGTCTCCTTCGCTCACCCAGTGTTACTTCTGCAGAGGTATTCCCAACCCCATATATAACTGACTGGCAAATGTTTTTCCCCACAGGTCTTCTGTGTTTTCAAAGGTTTTCTCTCATTTTACTGCTTTGCCTACAGTTGATGGCATCACTAACACCTCTAAGTAGTAAAAGAAAAGAGCTGGTGGTTCTGTTTGCTAGTTTGTAATGCTGTGAACTGCCGTGAGAATGCAGAGCCTCAAAGCTCTCTTGCCAGGTAAATGAAGGAGGATGCGATCTTCCTCCGGAATTTTCAATTGTGATGGCAAAGCCATGGCTTGGCCTAGGTACAACACTGTGGTTGGTCTCAGGAGACACGAATGGGTTAAGTTTATAAAGCACTTCATTTTCCAGCCACAGCCATGGTACCTTGGGTAATTACTGCAGCTTAAGCTAGACCACACCTTAGATAAACCTGTAACGCTGGCGTTTTCTGCAAACATTTTCTTTACTGCAAGCTGTGGCTTGCCTCTCACATATATTTGCTCTCCATTTCCAACTTGGTTTTTCCTTAGCTAGTTTGTACTCAGTTGGACCAACAAATCAGAGTTTGTTGATTTAGTTCCGTACCTCTTCAGTCTTTGCGTGACACAACCGTACCAGTTACGCGGTAACTGCTGCTGTGGGGGCCTGACGACTCGCTTTTTGTGCTACATGGAAAAGACTGGGGAGGAAAGAGAGGAGAAAATAGTTCCCGTAGAGGAAGATTTTGTTTTTCTTCATGGTGAAGGAGGCCAGCTTGACTACAGCTAATGCTAAGAAAGTGAATTCAGTTCTGGTGATAAATGGACACATTCCTAGCTCTGCAGTGAATGTTTTCAGCATACTGCAGAAATGCTGATGTTAATTTTTCATCAGACTTTGTGGAAAGAAAACACCTCTGGGTACAGGCAGCTGAGGGCTCTGCAAACAGCAGTAACTAAGGAGAAGGTTTGCAGTGACCAGTTTGCCCCCCGGTCTGTGCCATCACCCCTGCCGGGGCTGACACCGCTGCAGACCAACCAGTGCTGCAGCTCACAGGAGAACTTCCACTCAGGGCAGTCTCCAGACAAGCAGAGCTCTGCTGGACCTCCACCAACCCGGCTCTGTCTGGAGGAGACGTCCCAGGGATGACGAACAGAATCACCCCACGCCTTCTGCCAGAGGGAGGAGCCGTTGCAGATGAAAAGCTCTTTTCCTCACAGGGCCAGAGCTGGAAAAGGATCTCTGTCCACAGCATCAGGCTTTCCACAGGTTGATGATAGATGCACTACCCGATATTAATTGCAGCAACGATCACTAATCTGATAACTCTAGCTTTCTGAGTACATTCCAGCAAAGGAAAACAAGGTAATCCTCATGCTACCTGACATTTGCCCTTAGAAACAAGCCTTTATGAGAGCCACAAGCGTATATTAAAAACTAAGAAACGAACAAGATTAAAGGATAAGATTTTTAAAAACACCTAGTACTGGCCTAATATTTCACCCAAAGAAAACAATTGCTGACTTCCATTAGAGCAGAATTTGGCTAATGCTGATCACACTGGAGCACCACAGCTTGGGCACGGATGACTAAAAGACCAAATAATATTATTTATTTTTTTTTATAACAACCGTATCACTGAATTTTAGTAAAGCTCACATTTGAAAACCAAATGAGTAGCTTAACCTTATGTAGTGTTTTAAAAAAATTCGCACTGAATGAGCCTTCACCCAGTAAATAAATATATTTCTAAATAAAGAGAAAATATCACCCTAATTAAGATCTAAATATTCGTATGAGTCAAAAGATAAAAGATTCAAGACCCTTTAGTCTTTGAGCTTGAGTTTGGACACCTAAAAAGCCAAACAAATCTGTTTTCCAAAATTTTGAACTTTCAAAGAAAAAAAGTGATATAGAACAATTAGTGCAATCTCAGTGTGCCAAAGGGAGAACATGGATCATATGTGGTTGTGGGTAATGGCCTGAGCTCGTGGAGACTTCATGCTTATGTTGCCCAGAACAGAGACACCTTTTTTCCTAGGTGATTTGGTTTTGCACAATAAGCATAACAAGACGACTAAATAACAACCATAACAGCAGGAATCAACTATATACCAGCACAGAATTGGTATATTAGATACTGTAAATACCTGGTGCAAATAAGATAATACATCTCGGTTAAGCTGCAGATGTATATGACATTTTATGGAACCATTATGATACACCTTTGACTGTCTTATCTGCCCTCTGTTCACTCATTTATGTCCCTTAAGACTACTATTAGCATGTCAAGCTCCTGAACATCTTCCTCAAAGAGCAACGCTGAAAAGCAAAAAGAAATTGCTTCAAAAATGGTGGTGGTAGGAGAGACAGGTTCCTTCCAAACATCACATTTTCTACAAGAATTAAACTTGCCTTTAGCATCTTTCCTGGCAATCCTTAATCCCCATTTCAGAAACAATTTCTTGGTTTAGAGAAATATCACTAAAAGACAAGAAATCAGAACAACATGCCACCAGAAATGGGAGGTTTCCTTTTTCAGTGGGACCAGAGATTTGCCTTCTAGTCCTGGCAGATTGTGGGACGCTAAAATTTAAGTCTCTGATATTTTCACCTCTACAATAGCTATTCTAAGCTGCTTACAGGCAGTTTAAACAAACAGACCCTGAGACTTCCTCACTTAGGCTACAGCAAGCAAGGCACATGACTCTGCAGGTGGAGGAATTTGAAAAGCATACTAATATTTTTTTCAAAGTTCTCAAACATTCTAAAAACATGTTCTCTTTCAACATGCAGAGAGCAATACAGGCTGTTACATTACAAAAGGTTTTTCAGCACTGGTTAAAGATGAAGATCACAAAGCCAGTTAGTAGCTCCTAATACAAAGCCTTATGAGGTACCGTCATATGCACCGTCATTTATTCCTAGGCGCACAAGTCTGCGTATTCTCAAGTGCAGACCCACAAATGTGAAAAACGCTGCATTGTTGAATTGTCTGAATTGTTTCCAGTTTAACTGGCCTTCCATAGTGCTTTGAAGTAAGGCCAGTTATTTTATATATGAACTACTTATTAAATTATCATCATTCCAGAAGATTATCCATATGAAGGATAATTCTGAACCCCAGCAGTTTCATGTATAACAGACACACGTGTGTGTTCTTGTTTGAAAGAAGTAATATTTACATGGCCTAAAATTCAATGGAAATAAAACCAGATAGCCCCAGAAGCTTTATGCTGACTGTATCTCTAAATAATATCACCTGAGTCCTCTTAAAGACTCTCCTATTATGAATTCCTAAACAAAGCAGTTGTTTCAATTTAAGTTACAAATAACTTGAACTCATCAAGAAGCTCAGGATCTGCTTTTTATGACGACAGCCCAAAGCCTCTGGAGAGTCTTCTGCAAACCATTTATTTTCATCTCTCGCATACAATATGAGCTGGACAATAAGAGATGACCGCAAAAATGTGCTTGGAAGTACTGGAACGTGCTCATTTTCCAGCTTAGAACTTCATTCCAGGATCAAAGATGAGCCATAAAGAGGTATGAATTAGATTAATACACTCTTGAATAGAATTTCTCATGCATTTATACGCAGACACAGAGCAAAATGCATTGCTTCCCCATTGCAGACAGAGAGGTAAACGGGAGGTATGCAAGTAACTTATGTGTTCCTTAGGTTAACTTAGGATAGGTTCAGAGCCGATGTCCAACAACTAAACAACACAGTTTAAAGAGATTTCATAAGCAATAAGAAGCACAACAGAGGAGTCTTTCTGGGGCTAAACTCAAGTAGTTGTAATTCACTGATAGTAAGGGAAAATAATTTTGTAGTAGAATACAGCAACGCAGCATGCTAAACTGCCTTTTGAGCTTTATCAGTGGTAACTGTAACAAAGCTTGATCTTATTGATAAAATAATTGCTTTTACCAGCAACCTGAATTCCACCACAGCATTGACTCACACTTGCCCAGTTCTGGATGTTTCTGGATACATGCTATGCTATTACACAAAAACGTCTACAGATTCTTCTGACTGTACTCAAAACAGCGATCAGAATAGGGCCAGCTTCATTTATTGATTCTCAAATTCACCTGAATTAAAACATTTCTAACACAAATTTTAACAGGACCCCACTTATTTTCCTCTGTCTTTTCTCTTTCAGAACTAAAACGTACACAAAATCAATCTATGTGTGATGACCAAATGCATGTATTTGTTACTGTGAAACTTAGGCATGCACTGAAAGGTGAACCTTCACTACAGTGTGCAAAAACATGGCATCATAAGTAGGCAGGTAAAGACATAGTCAACTGAAAAGAAAAAAACCAAAACAAACACACTTAAACCTGACATCTCCCTACCTTAAGTCCCCTAGCACATGTTTATTTTCTTAAAGTTCATAAAGACTGTTCAAATGCCCACTGGCTCAAAGTACTATCTACCCGTGTGCTCACTAACGTATGTGGGTTTGTTCCTACCGAACCAACAACTAGCTCCACCCAGCCAACAAGAGCACAAACGTGATGGGAAGAACTGGAAGTTACCAATGTTTCCTAGATAGAGTACAGCAGTCTCACAACAGAAAACCCGCATGGCAATCTGGCTGTATATTTACTCCCAAGTACAACCTTCAGCGTTTAATGTTCTCAATGGCCACAACATTTCACAATGCAGGAGAGCACCTCCTCAGCTGTGGATGCCTGTTTGACAATAAACATATACCTTCAACAGATTTAATCTCCTGCTAGTGGCTTACCACAGAGTTTACACGCTCCTGCAGAGCCAACAGTTCAGTTTGTAGCAGGTGAGAAACCTTTCCCTTCACAAAAATTACATGGCGAAAGTTGGTACCCTTTTATCAAGAGGAAGCATGTGCAGGAACAAAACTTCTTTCTCCCTTGACAAAGCCACACGACTCCACCTTGATGCAGAAATGCCACCTCTGAGAAATGAGTGTTGCGCTCAGCTGTTGCTTCTCCAAAGCCTGATGAAAGCCAGGTATTGTCAATTCTTGCTGAACTTTAGTTGTGCGGCTCTTTTCCCCTGGACCAGCGGGGCTGAATTTAAAGCCCAGACAGAAGGGACGGACCAGCTCAAATTCAAAGATGGCAAGTAAGGAACATCCAAGGACTCAAAGGACCCCATAGCCTGGATCCAGTGTGATTCCCCAGGGCTTCCTGATGAAGAACTGAAGCTCTTCAAAACACTTCCTGCTCAAATCCTCAGTCTGCTCTTTACGGAAAATACAGCTTACATTGAATAGCTGTTCACCTCCAACACCTCCCAGAACTTCAACTGAATAGACCAGCCCCTTTGCAGGGAAGGGAAACAGGGAAAACCATCATCTTTAAAATCTCCATATATACTCTGAATCTGCATTTTGGCCTTTAGCTGGGTGCATTCCTTGGAAGCCTCCAAAACACACGTCGCAATATGCAGAGCCTGTAAGTGCCCCAACAAGAAAGTGTGGCCATACTGTCATGTCTAAAACTGCTTGAGCTCCCCAGGTCTTTAATCATCAGGTAAAAATTCTCTAGTTAGAACTGTGACCAGTCACCGCAAGGAACAACATCAGCATTTTTCAATAGCATACTGGACTCTGGTCACATTCACAATGCAGTGTGAGGGTATTAACTTCATCCGTCTGCTCCTGCTGCTGCCTTTGCATTCTCTAAGGCTGGAGATGCAGCCATTGTTGATGAATCAAGGAGCTTGCTTTGAATTTCCACATGCTAAAAGGAGGAAAATCAATCTCAAATTCAATGCGCTCTCTCTCCCCCGCCTCCTTCCAAATGGAAAAAACTGCTCCCGAAGGTCACGACGGCACTACCCTCCGAATCTTACAAGAAAGACATTAGAGCAGAACACGATCCTGCACTCCGTCATTACTGGGGGATATTGGAAAGAGGACAAAGGAACGTGCACACATAAGTGGAGAGTGGGCTCTTTTCTTGTATTGGCCACATTCAACTTGTTTGTTCAAGAAAAAAAAAAGAAAGAGTGGAACAAGACATGCATGCCTGATGCTGTTAGTGCTTAATACACTGGAAAAATTGTTTAGGAACAGTTCATCCTTAAAATTATGTTGTAAAACCTTCAGTCATTGAGATCCTAGATTTTCTGTTGCACATGTTTCTTGTAGTCCACCATATTTAAATACACTTATTTTTCTTGTGTTTTTAGCTTGACTTTCATGCTTTTGATCTGGATGACTCACTGAAGTTTTCCTCCCTTTACCAGCACAGCTGGGCCAGTGATATTGAATATATCCAGCACTACTTTTATCTTGAGAGTATCGACTGTGTGAGAGACCCTTCCATGAGGAACAGAGGCCGTCGGCCTGTAAGGGCAGCTGATGGCCCAATCCTGCTCACCATTAAGTATCTTATCCACTCAACACCTCAGTTCTCAAACAGCGCTGGACTGGAGAGGGCAGCAGCATTAGAGGCAGTTAGCCCACTGACAGCATGCCACAGATACTTTACTAGATCTGCATGGGCACAACATGAATAAATACATTATGTATTCTTTCAGTTGAGAGGGCAGAGAATATTTGCAGTCTAATCAGTTAATGCGTCACATACCTCATGTCTTTCAAGTGGATGGCTGCACTGGGGAATAGCCCAATGCCTCCATTCCTCCATATATATATATACACACACATATATTTCTTTTTTAGGAAGGTATGTCTGGGGTTTTAAATATACTTGACACAGAAGGAAGATTCAAATAAAGGAATCTACCACCAATATTCACATTTTCTTAGACCACAAATCAAATTTTAAAAATTGGGTTTTAAATACCCCATTGAAGCTTCTACTTTTTTTTATGCACTCTGATGATTCTAGAATAAAAGAGGAAGCCAAAAACATTTGGTGTTGGCATTTGGTTTAAATAACTCAGCCTTGCGTACCAAGGAACAGTAGCCTGGAGTGGAACTGGATCATGAGCTCCAGTTTAGTATGGGCAGCTGCAGTCCAGTGCCATCAGAGCAACATATATTTCCCACTTTGATAGTAACAAATCTTCCCATTTCCAGTCTAAATTTATTCACGGACAGCATTTCAAAAAGAAATGTAATAAAGTATTGTGCTGTGACTTACGCCTTTTGTGTTACTTAGATTATAGAAACAATGAAATATGTCATAAATGTCATCCGGATTTATTTTGGTGTGCTGCTGAACTACATTCAATGGTTGACTCGTCTAATTTAAGTTTGAAGCGCCTGTTAATTCATGTCTAGATTGCAGCTGAACAGGAGCCAAAGTTCATTCTGCTTTGGTTTTCTGCAAAATTTAAATCAAGCAAAACGCTTAGCATTTTTCTATTATTCTTATTCTGTGGGCAACTTAGTACCAGAGCTGAGAAATCTGCATCAGCACATGTGGGCTTGTGTATAAAAAGCCAGGAAGCTCAGAGAAGCTCTAGGGCTGACAGCAGCCAACCTTTGTCTATGCATAATGTAGATTCAGCTCCAAGATGCTTCTTCCTACTTTGCAAATCTCACCCCTCTCAAACAGGAGATGTCTACGGTGCCAAGGAAACGGCACAGGGACTTAAGTTGCAAGGAGAAAAGAGGAAATAGCTCTATATAGTTTGTAGCGTGGCCAGTCTACAGCTTTTGCATGGCTTCAAACACAGAGGAAACCCTCACTGCGAGGAACGGGAGGAAGCTACCTTAAGGCAGGAAAGTCTTTGCTACTGGAGTCACAGGCACTGCAGGTTCTGTGGCTGCTCTGAATCAGTCTGTGGTCAAATAGGCATAAAACGTACCATTTTGTGAGCTCCCTTCAGCAGCCTGAGCACCAAGGCCTGGTGCAGCTCAGAGGTTGTGCGCGCTGGAGAGTTGGTCAGGTTTGCATCAACTAAGAAGAGAGCAACCACCTCCACAACCATCATGTAGAACAGTGCTCAATACTACTGCTGTATTGAAGTGGCCGGCAGCGGTTGTACCAGCTCTAGCAGACAAAAACTGCAGAAAAATACATATTGTCTTGGGTACGTCACAATATCTCCAGCACACCTGCTAGGATTACAAGTTAAAAGGTGATTCTTTTAAAGCAATACTGGTATAAAGGTGTCCCACTTCAAGAACAATGACACACGCATAAGAATATACCATGATGATCTAGAGAAAAACCAGCATAGATGTGAGAAGGGGAGGCTACAAACGTAACAGGTTGAGTTTCCCTAGTTGAAAAAAAGGCAGAAAACCAGGTGCAGAAAAAGTTCTGCAGGGCCTGAAGGAGAAATCAGGAACACATGGCAGAAGCATTAGGAAAAAAAATCAACAACTACAGAAGAATACATTGCAGGATGGCAAATCCCTTCTGTAGCACTCTAACGAGAAAAACTCAGCAAAAATATTTTCATTATTTCAGAATTTACGATTTCACAACACCCAAGTTTTATTACACATCAAGACTAATACCTCCGAAATTTAAATCAAAACATGTCTCCAAATCCAAGGTAAATCTCAATTTTGCTGAGTGCGCTGAACTTGCAGCATAAACTATCTTATTTCTCCTATGAACTGAGACAAATTTGCCCAATAAATTCTGAAATACGCATTTCAGAGTCACCTATCTAAAGTGCATCTTGAAGACTATGATGGCCAGAAGAGTCCTCCTAGCCCTTACCTGTCTTTTAAAGACTTACGAGAACATGCCTGAAGTTACGCATCTCTCTCATTCTTTACACTATCATTTAGTGTGATGTTTATGAAAGGGAGATTGTCAACAGGACTCAAGCACTTGTCTGCTCTCACCAACACCAGAGGCAAAATCTCCAGCAGCAGTTATGTGATCACTGAGCATGTTCAGAAATCATTTGTGCAATATATAGCATAATGAGGTCTCAGCTTGGTCAGGCAGAGCGCGAACAACAAGTTCCCAGATATGCGGGCTCTGGTCATCATCTCAAGTGAATTTAAATAGTCTAAGGATTAGTGCCTTTTCTGAGAAACTATTCTGCATTGCCACACACTGAACTTGTCCCCGGTCATCTGTGTGACAGCTTCAAGGATAGCCCTTATCCCCAGGGAAATGTGTTCCTTGTCATACACCAATTAAACTACATCAGAATTTACAATCATGACTCCAAACGACGTGTCCTTTCAGTCAAGCTACATGGAGTAGTATGTGAGGAGGATGTAAAGGACATAATGCCATGTTTCCCCAAAATTGCATCTGCCGTGTTTAACTCAGGAATACAAAACTGAACTGATTCACACAAAAGAGAAAATTCCCTGAACGTACAGGAGGGAAGGTATCAGCTGTGTCCGATACCTTACCGCTCCCTGCCCCCCATATTCCTCGGACAGGGTAAGAAACTTCACCGTGTGGGAAAAGCAGTTTTTCCCACCAGCTCTCCTAAAATTTCTTGGCAGCTAATCCTTTTGCGTTACTCTGCCTGTGGGCTCGGAATTGTACCCAAAGCCAGCACAGAAATACTGCAAAGAGAACTTTTTTCTACTCTCCCAGGTACAGGGCTCTTGTCATTTGTTACCCTCTAAATTATCTACAATTATTTTGTTTAGCAGGCTAATATGGGAACTCTGTTTAATATGACAGAAAGAACAATTTAACTGAGTTGTGCTTTGTATCACGCGTTAGCAATCAGCACGTTAATAAGTCTGGAAGATTGATATCAGTTTGAAAGGCAAAAGCTACACAAAACAATTAATTAAGAAAGTTAAAACAAATGAACTGCTCAGGATGGAATCGGATCCATGAGACGAGATGGTAAAAGCCCAGAAGGAAATACTCTAATTGAAAACGGCAGTAGAAGGCAGACAGTACAGTTAAACATTATCTTATCAGAAAATTAGCAAAATGTAATTTTTTTTATTGGATTTTTACAGATGTTATTTTTAACCACATCAAAAAACCCCACCTCATGGCTATTGGCACAAATTGTCATAATTACTATAATTTGAAGTCTGAGCTGTGGAGTGACTGCTCAGATAACTATCTCGTCCTCCTTACGCTGTATTAGGAAAGCAGCCGGGAGACAAATCTTCTCATGTTTTTTTGTACTAGGTTTGGACTTCATTTGTGTCTATTATCCAATCTCATTCTTGAGAATACTAAAGAATAAATTCTTTTCCCCTACCTGAAACACTGGAGAAAATCAGGAGGTTAACATTAAGAGAGGCAAAGTCGACTTTAATTAACATACCAATTACCTCCCATTTGCAAGCAAATTGTTTTATTTCCTTCCATACGCTCCCTGGGGAAGGCTATCTTTCTTTTTTTTTTTTTTATACATGGTCATTGACTTTGGGAAGAAGAATCAAGCTCTATGCTCCCAAATTGAGAGAGAACCAGAAGAAAAATAGTTAGCATTGTAGCCCAAGTCTCAGGAACCCCATGCTGTGGGGTTAGTAACACTTTCTAGCCTTGCAGATTGCTGTGAAAGTGCTTTACAGATTGTGAATTGCACAGTAGTGGGAAATCAGCTATCTATTTTGATTGATCTTTCCAATATCCCAAATCTCTAAAACACACACACGTTAAAGACTGCTTCCTTCCTTGAAAGGCATATTTGGGAAGTTAAAACGCAGAAAAGTAACCTGTAATTGAAAAAAAAAAAAACCACCACCACACAAAGGGGAAAAATATTTTTTATGCAACATAACTGTACGGCATTTTGATAATATGCAGCCAAAACATACTTTGGACTGTGGTTCCACTAGGTCCCAAGCTTAGCTAAGCTTAGGTTAGAAGTTATCAGAATTTGGGTGAAGGACTTTTCAAGGAAAATCTTAAGTACTTTAAGAAATGGTGCCAGTAAATCAGTAAGTGACCTTCTTCCTGTAAGTCATGAACGGGGCAACCGCTCCCCACAGTACCGCCGTGTCGTTCCATAGAGCCGCTCTTCCTATGAACAAAACCTAGGTCCTATGTGCTTGGTAGCCTCTAAAAGACCCTATAGTAGCCTTTTTTCTGGACTAGAGTTCCTCCTCTGAGAATCAGAAACAGGCAGCAAGGCGAGCACCGCTCTGTTATACCTACAAGGTAACACGCAGGAAGAGGAGTTGTTAGCTGGGGATGATGGAGAAAAGGGCTGCACTGAGAACTGCTGCAAGTCAATATTGTCAACCCCTGCAACCAGCATAAATTCCACCCTGGGTAATTTAATTCACCTGTAATTTCGGCTACATACTCCTGTTTCCCTTCTGTCCTAAATTTTTGTTCAAGCCATAATAGTGCAGGAACTCCCTCCTCTCCATTCTTGGCTTCTGAATGACTGTAACTCCTGTTCTCATCACTGATGGCACCAACTTTTCCAAAACAGTCTGGAAGAGCGAGAATATGTTCTCTAGTACAAAGCCTGCTTCAGTACTTATGCCACTTCTTAGAGAAACGGACAAATCCTTTCAGAAATTCATGTTGAAAACTAATGAACTGTACATTAATTTATGATGAAACATTCAACTAAGTAAAATTGACTGCAACAAGGAGAGTAAGTAAAATATGGTATTGTTCTTCCTGGCTGAATTATTATCTAGGACATTTTATATGCATGGTGCTCTTCTAGGACAATGTGTTTCATGAACACACGCACAAGAAGATTCAAAGCCACAATCCACAGAGTTTCAATTTTTACTTCTCAGCAACATTAGGCCATTTTGCTCCATTGTTAATTTATCCTAAAAGCAACAGCAATTTAAAAATCAACAGCTTTGATCAAGAGGTAAGGGTTCATAATACCTGTATGTGTCAAGAAAATACATTTTTAGTAAAAATTAATCACATTCACCAATTGCAGCATGATTTCCATGTTTTATTTGATCACACGAGTCCTTAACCAGACAGGTCATTGCACAGAGAGGCAGGTCTGCATGGTGGATTCAAGGCTAAAATAGGTATCCTACGATGGCACACCACTGGAGTGCCCTTGTACCTGCAGATATTTCCAGGATTCATCCCAGGCAAGGGATGCTTACCTGCCCTGACATCCCCTGTACCATACCACCTTGCCATGAGTCTTCCTAGAACGTTAAACACAATAGTTGAACGAAGTTTAATACATGAAGAGTCCAGATATGAAAAGCAGCAATGGCAGGTGAAAGTTCTAGGACCCCTGCATGCAGGCTGAGTCACTCAGTTTAGTTGACACCCAGCTTTCAGGAGTTCTGCAAATCTCTGCACCACTTGGCCACATCTTTCGGTAGCTATGCAGCTTTAAAGACACAATACCTGCTTCTCACACAGCCGCAAGACCATTATCAGACTACAAAAAGATTGGCTACTACATGGCTGAAGTTTGTCGTCTACACCCAATCCATATTTCTATATGGGGTCTTTCTAAATTGCACTTATTTAACATTTTTGCATAATCCAGGTTTCCCCAAATTTGCCAGATTTTCTATCCTTGAACAGAAACAGAGGAAGCAAGAGACCACAAAAGCACTGTAACTGCTAATCATTTAAGGACTGCAGTACAACCAAAGGACATGCTATTTGGGAGGACGAAAAACAGCTACTTGGGAGTGTATTGAAAAAGTGGTCAAAAGCATGAAAGTAGGAGAATAGAGTCTAGAAAGCTGAAAACATAAAAGATAGCTATAATCTCCCTTTATTTAAGGTTTGGTTCCATTGCCTGAAGCCAGGCCGCAGCACGCAGCCTGAGATGTCTTGTGCTATCCCACCTGGCCTCCACCTGCTCCCGAAAGATGGAATTCTCTGCAATGTCCTGCACGAGACCTGCTGGCCCTGTCCTAGAGCTCCCAACAGTACTTGACCTTCACAGCAAAATCAGCAAGTAAATGAGCATTATTCCTACTTTATTTATAGGTACGCTTAGTGACAGAATAAATAACATCCTTGACCTTCCTGCAGAAATAAGTGAATCCCAGCAACTGGAATACTCTGATTAATCATGAAGCTTAAAGTATGAATAAACAAAACCACAAAATTGTAAATCACAAGGGGCACACTAGTCCTGACTCCCATCACAGAGTTCTAACACAAGCAAAAGGGCACAGAAGATGAAAGCAGGAACACAATATATTGCCCATCAAGGCTACCCAGGTGTAATTCTGTAACTTTACATACTGTGAAAGCTGTATGGGTCACATGCTCAGTAGATCTAATATCCAGGAGGTCTTGCCAACATCCCACAGGTGTGCACAGAAGTGCAGTATGTGAAAGGAAAGCAATTATGTGGGTGGGTACACATACAAAATGGTGTTTCTAAATCCTGGATGAATTCATTCCACACATCTGCATCCATTTCACATTGAGGAATTAGACAGAGGGGAAGAGGGAAAAAAAAAAAAGAAAAACAAAACAAAAAAACCCCACAACCTCTTTTAAAGATACCTGAGCATTAACGCTGTTCTTTGGCAGGCTCTACCCACAAGCACTTCACCTCTCCCATAGACCTACTTCAGCAGACCCCTCTAGAAACCAGCACTGCCGGGTCCAACCCGGGCATCCTGGGGTCCATGCACAGGTTTCTGTTGACTACACCACCATCTCCTGTGCAGGCTGTGCTTCTGGACTGGAGGGAGGAAGCTGCAAGGAGGAGGAAAGCGAGAGGCCCCCGGCCCCACACCCCTTCCAGTTTAATTGACAGGAGGGATTTTCTTGGGGATTTTAACTTGAAAACCAAACAATAAACGACAATCCAGCCATTGTTCTGGTCACTTTACTCACATGTTACAGGTCTTTATTTTATTCTGAGTCTGTTTTTGTCCTCTCAGTTTACACTCGTAGAGGTAGGGACCTGTGTATGCATCTCCTGTGTTTTTGGAGTGTTTCCACAATGCAAAGGAGAGATTATACTACAAGCAGACTAAGTGTGACAAAGCGACATTATACCAGGCCAGCAAGCAGGGGAACAAAAGTTGAAGCGGGGTCTCTTGGGTCTCAGAGAACACAAACTATAGCGTCAGTTTGACTTTGTGTGTGGAGAAGGAGGGGAAGAACAGAAGTCATACCACCGTATCACACTACCCTCTGTAAAATATATGCTTAGAGATAAATAAATATCAAGCAAACACAGGTGACTGTTGCATTAAACTAGCTCACACCTGATGGATCAGGAATGCAAAATACAATCTCCTCTCTTAAGTGCAGAAAAATTGGTGCCAAGAAATTGGATTAACCTCCTTTGCTGAGGAATACTTTAATCTTCTCTGTACCTCTCCGATTTCTTGTTAGTTTTTTAAGGCACGCTTTGCTTAGCGTAAGTGCCCTTCCCTGTTTGCAAATAAAGAGCTATAACCTGCAGCCCTTTCCCTGAATGACAGAATTTGGACCTTAGTGTAGAAATGCTACATTGCAGCTTGAATTTGTCCCTGCTATGAGAAAGCTTAACTTTCACTGATTTTAGCAAAATGTTACATTTACTGGCCATTAATATTAAAGGTCAAATTAATTTTATGGATATATTCTACTGTGATATTAAAGTCTAGATATATTAATAGCATTTTTTTCTGAATCTCCGCATCTGGAATCTTGTGATTATACAGAAAGCTTAATATACAAATTAAAAAATATGAACCTGTAACTCACAAGATTTCAGGAGAGCCCTGAAGATAAAGCCTGAGTGGAACTTAAAAACTCATAAAGCAAATAAATATTTACTCAGCAGATCAAAGGCATCCAGTTCACATGGGACACATCACCTCTACATTTTTCTACTGCCCTCTCTCTCCCGGTTCCAGTAGCCCCATTTCTTCCCTTTGGCAACACCTCCGTTTTCACCCTATTACAATTTCCTAAATCTGTCTCATGTCCCCTGCCTGCTGTAACGCTCTCTTCTGTACACCCAACTGTCCTCTAGCATTTCCCTCTGCGTTTGGCCTGCATGATGCTTTAAATGCCCCAAGCAGACAATATTTCAGTGGATCCACTCCCCTTTGCTCCCAAGACTGTCAAAAGCGTTTAGCACCCAGCAAAGCTCTTGTGCACCCTGTATGATAAAGCCCAAAACTCATTCTCTGCAAATGCAGAGGAAGACAAAGCATAACGAGCTTCATTTTTGCTTCAAACCCAAAATTCTTAAAGTGGGCAGGAGTTTCCATTGACTTATACAGTCCTTTGAAAATGACTTTCCAATAAATATATTTATATAAATACATAGCGATATATATGTATATAAAAAAATTCCCAGCCATGCTTCAAAACTCCATCATCACTGTCTGCCGGAAAAACAAGAGCAACTCCATTTACAAGCCCTAAATAACTCAAGCCACCTGGGTGAAGGAAACCACAGCATTTAACTTTGTCTTTCTTTCCCTTTTGCACCTCATTTAGCCCTTTCTGATGGTGCCTGCTTCAGCCCAGGGTGCTCCACTATCCCCGGGATTAGCAGAGATCTCTGCCGATTGCTCACACCTGCAATTCAGACGAACCCTGTTCCGCTTTGTGCAATCAGCCGTACCTCGGTAAGGCCATCAGCTCCCAAGCTGACAGGCAAACAGAGACCCACCTGACAGGTCAGACCAGACACCTGCAAAGGGGCTGGAGAAGGAAGGAGAGGGGAGAGCGAGGAAGGGAAGAGGTGGAATTACACAATTAAAAGACCAGGTTGATGTTTTCAAGAGGAGTACTACCTGCTACACATAGGTACAGTACGAACACCTGACTGTGAAACCAGCACACCTACAAAACTCCCAGTGAAGTCGTTTGTGTGTTTAATAACCAGTGGAGTGTGTCCCATTGGTAGAAATCAATCTACTGGTTTCAAAACAAGAGGTCAGAGCTCTTAGTACCTACTGCTTAGAGAATCTAAATTTAATTTGCCGCCAAGCTTCCATTACCAAAATGTATAGAAAGACTGGTGAAATACCATGCTACTAATTTTTCATATAAAAAATATAATAAAATAAGCCAATTGATTTTCCTTTGTTTCAATTGTATCTGTGAAATCAAAACATGAAACAGTTCTACTAAAGCTGGATTGTGCCTCTGCCAGACAACTGCCTATTACTGAACAGGGAGAGCACCCTAATATATCCATAACTAAATATAATCAGTAGGGTGTATTCATGCCTCAGTGGTTACTGTTAACAAAAGAGCACACAAAACCCAAACTGTCCATGACTGTTGCTGTTCCTAGCTATACACGTGTGTAACAGCAGTGTTCCTGAGGGTATTCACAACTCTTTACACATGTGTCACTGTACAGGACGCATCACCGATTCGTCATTTGAGAAGGAAGAACAAAACTGTACAAAACACATGTGCAAGAGAACGTCTTTGTCAGAAGCAGCTGTTTCCCTGTCTATTTCCTGTCTTAAAATTATTTTCAGATTAATTCACTGTAGGAAGGACATCAGATATTATTTTAAATCTTGTTCTGGAAACCAACAAGTCCAGCCTCAGCTGATGTCATTTAGTTCTGGGCCATCCATTCATCAAAGCTAAGGATGTGACCTCGGACCAGTTTTATCTCTGACTTACCAACGGAGGTTTGAAGGCAGCTCTTACAGAGGGCACGGCAGTAACCTGTGCCCCTTCAGCCGGCACTGAGCCCCAAGATCAATTCTTCTCTAATGTCACTCCTTGTTTCTAGTGTAGAAACCTAATGTTGACACAGGGAAGACAGGACATCATCTCCTTGCTTTGTAAAGGGGCGGGCCACAAAAAAACAGTGACCTTGAGCTACTGTGTGGCAGATCACAGGCACAATTCTTCACGACTAAGCAGCCTTATTTTGTGCCAGGCACAGCATTTACCCTTGTAGCAATATCATCATGGCCAGAGCACCCAAAATCTTTGCTAGAAGAACCTCAACATTTAACTCCCAGAGAGGCAGATAGGCTGTGTAGAGGTGAGGAAGCATACAGTGGGAATGAAGAGGCAGCAGGCCAGGTCTATGAGTATCCAGTGCCCACCCAAGACCTCCCGCAACTTGGGTAGGGTACCCACGTGAGGTACAACAGCAGTAACCAAGGAGGTCAAATATAACTGATCCCCGTGGTTCCTTTGGACAGAGTACACGGCATAACTCTCACTAACGTGCCAAGGGCTCCTTCCCCTCTTATCCGGAGCGTCGCATTACCAGTGATGCCAGACTGGCACAGCTCCCATCTAAGTACAGACTTGTTGACAACTTCCCTGCCTCTGAGCAGAGAAGAAGTTCCTCCAGACTTTTCCTGTGCTTAGTAACTTTTCTTTCTATGGCCAGTAAGGAGCAGGAATCACCAAACCCTTTGGATGCAGTTGGTTCACAATTACATGTAAAATCTCCGAATACCCAACAGCATATTGACAGTTGTTGCTGAGTCTTGGATATTATTTTGCAGCTAAAATTAAAGTAAGAAACAATTAGCATCATCCCACTTTGTAATAGAGCATTTTATCAGTCGAGTAGAATGCAGAGCATAATTATACGGCTATATCCAGAGATTACACACTGCGTCAAATGTCAAATCGTGTTGTGTTAACCACCAAGTTATCCTGAAATTGTGCAGCAAATAAGTGAGAAAGAATTTGGTCTCTCTCTGTGTGGTCTCTCTGCTGGGTGCATATTTTCCAGCTGTTATCCCCCTGACCTGCATACCTGCCATGGAGTCCTTCAAGCTTATCAATCAAACCAGAGAACAGAAAGCCCAGCCTGACATCTGACTTCAGCTAAGAGGAAGCGAGCAGTAGCCCTCTGCTGTCTGGTCCCTTTCTACTTATCATCGTGATGTAGGAAATGAACCAGCACCTTGCAGAGGAATAATGAATGGAGGCCCGACAGGTTCTTTTTTTTTTTTTTAAAAAAAAAAAAAAGAAAAAGAAAAAACACACCAACAAAAACTCCCTTATTTACTCTTAAAGCAAGTTAACAGTCAACGTTCACTGACAAAAGATTAATGTAGAATGGAAATTTCCGGTTATTTCTCCAGTTTGAGAGCCAGGAATAAATAGTGCACATGAAGGCTTTCGTTAGATGCCCAGAGAAGATTAGAACCGCTGCCTTTGCCTTTGAAAGATCATTTCTATTGGGCACGTAGCCTCTCTTGATAAGCATTGCCTTTTAATTGGGAAGCATAATATTTTAAAGGAAAAAAGGACTGAAAGCAAGAGGTTTCCATGCTCTTCTGCCTTACAAGTATTAAGCCCATTCACATAAGTGAAAAACTGACATAAAAGCTTGTTAGGTGACTGGAAGGACAGGCAAGGGCAATTGCAATAACCGTGTATATAACGTTTCATCCAAAACTTCTGCAGAAGCACCAGTCCATGCAGTTTCATATAATCTCTCACTGGAGACTCAGGAATTTTACTTGGTTTTCAACTTAGATTTCTTTGATTGAATTTTCCTTTGTGAATAACCAAATGGCTGTAAACAGCCCCCGACTGCATTTTAATCTATTTAGTGCTGCCAAATTTTGAAAGCCTTTTCTGATCTATTGGCACTTTTTGGTTTTCCAGATCAGTGGAATACAAGACATCATGAGTGAGTCGTTTTCCATGATTCCCAGCCTTTGAAGTGACCCGAAGCTATTACAAACAAGATCAACATCACCTTCAATCAAGGATGCCCTGAGTAGTAATAATGAAAACCAAAGCAGCTAACTTTCTTTTAATCCAGTAAGAAGGAAGTGTTGAATTGGGAAGGAAATTCAGGCCTGGGTATATTGTTTTTGAAACCACTATATACAACTGTATCTGTATCCCCCCCAAAAAGAAGACTGCACCATACTCAAAGCTTTTCTTTTTCTTTAACCTGTATCCTCCCTTTTAGCGCAGCTGTTTGACATCATCTCTCTGCATCTGAGAATACGTGTTTTATAGGAATGCTTTGTCAAATTTTAATAGAAATTTAAAAAACCACCAGATATTTGTAAAAAAAGAACAGAGAAGAAAAAAGATTAAGAGGCTTAATTACATCATACCTATGCAACATAAGGTGCTCAAGCAGTGACAGCAAAGATGTTCCTTTTCTCAGAAAAGACCAGATATGAGAAAGTACCGAAGCATTAGCAGAGCCCACCTGGGTGTTAGTTTTAGACCACACTAAAGTAAGTTTGCTTTTTTATTATTTATTTATTCACTTTGCATGGAGTAGGGAATGGTGAGAACGTAAAAGATAGCCCTAGCCACCCTCTGATAGCTTTCTAGTATTAAAATTCATTAGCATTCTGCAAATAACAAACCTTTTAAGCCAAATTAAATGCATTGGTTGAGTTAGGCCATCTGAGATTCCTGGCTCCTCCCCTGCTCAGCCAGCACTTCAAAGGAATGCCTCCCTCTTCTATTAAAAGTCTGTCTTGTAAAAATTCACCACACCCTAGGAATTCCCCTCTTGGAATACACTATTCAGACTTGCGATTCAGGCATCTTATTTTTAGAGAAAACGTTTCCAGAACAACCATAACTGGAACATGGTTGATCAGAGAAGGAAGAGGAGAGTGTGTTTTGGGAATCGTACTTTCCCCTGCTCCATAAATGACAGAAATTCTCACTAAATGTTTTTTCCACAATCCAGAGAGAGGAGCCACATAGAAGTCTGGTAACTCCTTTCCAGCCCAGCAAGATACGGCTTTGGGGTGAAAAAACATGCAAGTAAACAGACCAGAACTGGCACCGGAACAAGCTGTGTAACACCAGGCAAACCAAGAGGTTGTCTGGGCTCTCAGAGGTCAGTACTAGAGAAGCTTTGGGACAGTCTTCCAATAGGAAGAGCAGAAAGTAAAACCCAAACTGACTGAAAGATGGAATCAAATAGACCTACAAAAGGGATTTATATCCAACTACCGCTTGAGGCAGCAACAACAGACTTGACGACCCAGTGCAATGCTAAAATGATCAGTGCTGCCATTACTTGAACCTCTTCACACTGAGGGCATGAAGGAAGTCATTGCCACATTTTGTCCATGCAAATGAAACTCAAGTAAGTTTCCGGGGCAAATGAATTCCAAATCTCCCCTAACCTGGTAAATTACACAGTCCAGGCCAAAACAGGGAAGGCAAGAAGCAGCACAGGTAGTTTTCTGAATTAATTTCTTATTCTATTTCCATGCAGGTTAATTCTCTTGAATAACTGCTAAGGAAACACAAAAGGAGAACAAATCCATAAATGCTGCTTCCTTTCCTCTTTTAAACCAGAAAGATTTGAGGGCTTTTTTTAGTCACATTTTACAATTAGCATTAAGATATAGTTAAATATTAAAAAAAAAAAAAGGTAGGAAGGAGTAGCACTGGTTTTTATTTCTTCTCTTATTCTGCTTTTACAGAACAAATAGACTGGAAAGATAAAGGAATATGAAGTCATCACAAGTAGGTTCTTTTTGTTCCCACTGCTCTGCAAAGTGTCTTCCAGTTCGGAGTTACAAGATCAGTGTTCTGCAGTCATTTCAACAGGTACAAGCACCACTGAGCCAGGCAAGCTCTGTCCTTGAGGCTCACGGACACTGCCATAGTCAACAATGCATTCAACAGAGTTAGAAAGGTACCAAAGCAACAGCAATTAATAAATTTGGATTCAAAGGTTTTGAAGCAGGGATGGATATTAAGCACAGCTTTCTGTTCAGTGCAGGACACGACAGTAGTACAATACCTTCTGCAAACCTTAAACTGTGAACACTCACTAAGTGGTACAAATACAGTGTATTCCCCATGCAGGGTCAGACGTGACAGCATAGAAAAACTCCTCCGGCAAGGCCATCTTTCCAGATCACGCTCAGATAGATAGTCACTGCCAATTTTCAGTGACCTATTAGGCCACCATAACAAAATGTGGGCTTTAATTCAGCAATTTCCACTTAAAGATCTCAGAGCTTTTGCAGAAACACGAGCATAAATTTAAATAAAATATAATATTTGTTGGGGTTTTTTTGGGGGGGGGAGGGGGATGATATTTGAGTGGAAAATATGAAGACTGGGAGTGGAATTTACCTCTCTTGACAGCCACTACCATTAAATCTGTTGGAGTGCACTTTTTCTTGCTAATAGGTAAATAATGCATATACAAGCTTATACAAAGTGAATCTAAGTGGGTCAGCCATGGTTGGAATGTACTGAACAGGAGCTTAAATATTAGTGAATGAATGGGTTCATCTCATAACATATGAGCATTATTCAACAGATGCCGGTATGGACTGAACAGTGAGGATATTTGGTGCCATATGTGAAAGGATTTGGTAGTTTTGCTCCCAATTCCTACTCTGCTGCTATAATCAGAAATGCCATACAACGAAATCTAAATTAACTTCTCACTGGCCTTTCCTCTCCGGCATTTTAGAAGACAATTTAGTGTTAAGACACCTGATGGCCTTGGGCCTGCTGATAAAAATACCTGTTAATAAAACGAGAAGAATTTGCAGTACCATTAGGTATGAAAATTTGCAAGCAGGTAATCAATGCTCTGCAGGGACACAGAGTGAAATCTGCTGCCTTCCAAGCGCTGTGTCTTCACATTCAGAGCAAAAGGAGCCCCATCCAGCTCAATTCTGCATCGATTCAGATGCGGATTCTTTTTTTCCCCTGAAATCCCTGGATTCATAAAAGGGAAAGAGCAAGGTAGTGTCCCTACCCAGCCTGTTCCTGGCTACAGGTATGAAAAGGACAGAAAGCTGCCTAGCACAATTGCCTTCTCTCGTGATTTTGGTTAAAGCTGTAGATTCCAGCTCTCCTCAGCCCAAGCTGCCCTACTTCTATGAAAGCATCTGACCAAAACACACACACAACAAATAAGGATATATCCTCTGCCATGTACCACGCAGGCTTTGCAACACTTATCTCTATGTGCCTATTCCATGTTCGTCATCGTGACATCTGAACATCTGTACTTACTGAAATGCTGCCTGTTTGTCAATCACGGGTGCATTCATCACTGTGACTGCATAGCCCCGGCTCACATCGAGCCCCTGCATGCATCACGTACTCCTGTTCACTTGTCTCCTTTTGCACAACCAACTAAGAAAATAGGGACCAAGATACCAGTTGTTACAGTCACCTGCATCACAGAGCGAGCCTCGGCGTTAGGTTTCGGATCCATTGCACTGAGTCAGAGTATAAAGGTACGTGCAGTGCCTCCTCATGCTATCTCCTCAGATGAAAGGAAAAGGCTTCCATCTACAGTTCATTAAACACAATTTTATCTTTGCATCTTCCACATTAGAAATAAACAGCAGCTTGGATTATCTTTGTTTATTTATTTTTAAAGGATCACATCTTTGTCATCAAGGACAGATAAAGCCTCCAAATTGTGCACCGGACAATTATTTTTAAATATGTTTGCCTCTGAGTCACACTACGTAAGAGAGATATCACCCCACACACACCAGAAATGGAAAAAAAGAAAAAAAAAAAAAAGAGACAGACACCTTTTCTTTCCCAATGCAAACTGCACACAGTGCTAAGGGTATTTCAATAAAAAACAGTGATTGCGTTGCTGCTATTTGAGTTCAGACTCACTCTAAGTTTCAATCACATCACCTGCACCCTTCCAAAACAGATTCAAAGGTCTAAAAGAGCAGCTTGGTAACAGAGAGGGAGAATTATTTATTTATTTATTTATTAAAAGGGCATTTTTACCCAGACTTTAACTAAACCTCATCCACCACTCCGGGCAGACAGTTGAAAGCAACATTAAAGGAGGTAATTGCACAGATCAGTCAACAGCCTTTGTCCCTTTGCCACTGAGACTTACAGTAAAATGGGCACAAGAAAACATTGTGCTGGATTAAAGGCAGGTCTTTCTCTCCAGTCGCTTGCTGCTTACCAGCTGTTGTGCTCAATGGCAGGGATAGAAGCTCTACTGGTATCTAGAGGGGAAATCTAGCCTGACACTGTCTTTTTTTTTTTTTTTTCCCCTTTCCCTTCTTTCTAAGCTTGAAACAGATTACTCTTTGTTTTTAAAGTGAAACTTTACCAAAAAGTATTCTATCTTGTCATCTACCATTAAGTCATTAATCATGTGTGCAGAGCACTTTACTAGCTATGGATTTTTAGGATTCGGAGTTTACAAGAACGCCACTGCTGTAACTTCTCGGATCGACAAACATTTTTCTCAACCCTTTGATCTTATTTGGAGCAACTCATGAAAAGACTCAGAGTAGCTACTTAAACAAACGCAGTACAGAGAACAGACAAATTTTATTAACATTTGATTGTAAATCACTGGCAGCAGCCCACACGCTGATAAAAACAGATACCGCACTGTCAAAGAAAAACTGTACCTGTTACGAGTATGTCAGAACAGTTGCAAGAGAGCTCCAAGTGTACCTTGGAAGTGACAGAATTACAGCTGCCAAAGTACAGTGAGATTGAATACAAATCGAAGGGCACTGAACAGAAATGCACCGATAGAATTAAAGAGTCAAAAATAGAAATTGTTTGGTGTCAGAAAATACATCATCAACACCATTCTTAAGAGGGGAGTCATCACTCAGGTTTTGACAGCGCAGGCTGTAAATGGATTCTGTTTCCACAATAGTACATTTTATCTCCATGTTCTGACCTAATTCAAAAGCATTGAAAAGCAGAGTCTTGAGACTGGCGCTGGAATTTTTAAGCCAAGTCCTATCATTTTAATCATGCAGTACTTTAATGGGACCGCTACAAACAGCGGAACAGTATCAGCTCCATTGCAGCCTTTGCATGACATTAATGCGTTTCATGAGAAAACATTCAAAGCCAGCTCATTTACAGGTGTATGTTTAAATACCTTTTCCACCTGGAATTTACATAGAAGATCATCTTTCCGAAGAGTTCAAACATATAAAATTCTGTAATCAATGAGCACATTACAAGTTACTGCTCACCTCAGAAACTATGGTTTCACCTTTCCAGGTAGAAAAACGCTCATTCTGAAATAATTTCTCTACCATTGTTAGATAATTCTGTTCATCTGCTTTTTAAGGAGAGATTACTTTAAACTCCAGCTGAAAATCAGAGAATAGGCTAACAGAAAAAATCATTTAAATAAAAAAAAAAAAATACTTTCTGCTCTGTTTTTGTTCTTTTCAAAAAAATTCATCCCATTTCCTTTGTCAAAGAAAATTTGAAACCTTGGAACAGTACAGTTTAAAAATGCCTAGCTTTGAGGTGCATTTTTTTGCTGTAACTTCTGAAGATACTAATCAAAGGTATATAAGAATTTATATGGCTTTTTTTTAAGTAAATAAATTTCTACCTGCACTGGATCCAGGCAGACCCTGAATCAAGTACATAAAAATAAAAATATATAATATTTATTACCTTTGTAGAAATTTTAATCCAAGTTTCTGATCTATACTTTGTGATTAGATACTTATCTTGTGAACTGAACCAAAACCTCAACCCCAAAGGACTGTAAAATCCTGAAATCATTTACAACAAACTTTGCATGTGGACTGTCATAGAAATAACCGTTTTGTTTTCCTTTCACTCCATTTTTATGATAAACCAGTTTTTACTCTTTTAGACTTGAACAGATACCTAAACTCCAAAGTTTTGAAAGCAGGTGGCTCCAAGTCAGCTTCCTGCTGGAAGGGGGAGAAGTGGTGCATAAATGCGTGCTCACAGCCCCAGAAAGTTGAAGCAAGGAAACCCCCTCCCCTCTATTTCCCCACCCATTCTCACTCCTGCCACTGTCCCACAGTTTGCCACCTTCTTCGCTGTGTTACGCAGCAGCACGACGGGTGGAAATCGAACCTGGCTTCCCCACCAAAACCTATATCGTATGTGCCTGGGAGCTCTTTCAGCCTTTCTCCCGCTCTGCACACCAATCCTTCCCAAAGCAACACCCCACTGGGGCCTCTTCGGGAAAGGACTGGAATTCCTGAGCATTGGCTTTTGTTTAGAGGGAAACAAGCGATTAACTCTCTTACTGCTAATGGCAGTTCAGGGCAGTGGTTAAACTTGCCACTTTCAGCAAGGTTTAGCGCACCTGAGAACGCCATCTTTTACAGAAGAAAACAAGAAAACATGCCAGTTTTAAAGAAGCAGTTGGCTTTGATGTAACAGCCCCCTTTGCAAGGTTACCTGCATTGAAGTCTGTGGAGAGGCAGGGCTGGATTCACAAAACTGCTTGCAAGGGACCTCCTTACTCACCAAGCTTTTATGTTCAGACTCTCCCTGCAAATTTCAAGCTCTCAGAAGCCTACAGCACAGGCATATAAAAATGCATCCTTATGTTCCAGGAAACCATTGAGTAGGTATTCTCACATTGGCCTTAAAAACAGTCCTTGGAAATATGTAGCCGCATTAACTCCTTGAGAGACATCTTTGATATCTTTATATTGACATATAGTCCCACACCCAATTCAAGACAGACCAATATTGGGATTACAGACATAAAGACTTACATCCCAAAGGATGAAGACTTAATCTAGGAGAGACTGCACATGCTTTTTATGATTCCCTTTTTTGGCTGTTAATTGTGGCCATGTCAGGGCACCCAAGCGGTTGCTTACATGCCTCTCGTGAACTTGCAGTTAAGGTTCGATATCTCAAGTGAAGACATTAAGTGTCGAGCCTGAAGCCTGTTCTGTTAACAGCTAAACATACACAGTACAGGACAGCATTCAACTGCTAGAAGAGCTGGTCTTACTTCAGCTACCACATCACCACTTGCAAATTGGATGAACCACCTCCACTACACCAACCTGAGAAGCAGAACAAAGAGTAGGATTCCCAGGAGTTTGCAGATGCAAAAAGGTAGGTTACAGTTGCATGGCCAGTTTGCATGCCAAGTTACCACAACTGCACAAGATGAAGGCAAACAGTCTGTCAGCTGTGGATTTGCATATGTAATTAGCAGGGTTAAATACAAAGACACATGTAAGTTTTGCCCATAAGTGTTTTTGCATGTGTACACATACACAGTGCAGAAAATCAGGTCTTGGAAGTGTCCTGGTAGAATAACACGTAAACTAAGAGCTCCGTGATACTGAGAGAGCCTGGGCAAAGGGCCAGAAGCTCCCGATTGTAATCTCATCTGTGCAACTGAATCACTGTGGTTTTAGGCAAGTAATTAAACTTTCCACTGTCTTGGTTTTCTCCTTATGTTAGATACAGCCCAGTATTTTCCCCTTGATGTACAAGAAGGGTAAATAAAGCAGATGTATACAAGCTAATATTTACTGCCTAACCTTTGCATTTTAAAGCACCAAGAACAGTAATTTTATTACATTACTCGGTTCTAGATTTCTTCTCTCACACTACAGATATACAATGACAATTGCAGAGGATACTACAGATTTATGAAACCTTCAGGTACAGGCACTGTACAAAACCAACAGAAACTGGTGATTTCAGTGACTTTAAGATCATGCTTCATATTAAAAATTAGTGTCTCAGGGCACAGTTTTCGTGTTACATTAGTTTGATATGATAGAGATTTTGTATCTCCTGTGGCAGCACATATTTTATAAACACCTAATAACAACCAAGACAGTGGTTTTAATCTACTACATG
The DNA here is from genome assembly GCA_013396915.1 of Stercorarius parasiticus. NCBI lineage: Eukaryota > Metazoa > Chordata > Aves > Charadriiformes > Stercorariidae > Stercorarius > Stercorarius parasiticus. The sequence continues at coordinate 91,599 of VWZL01005178.1, read as the reverse complement.
CACAATAAGCTGAATTACTTCATTTTACATCATTTTTCCTAAAACATGAACATATGAATCAAATAAAGCAACAGTTATAAATGCTTTTATGATTAAACCCCCCAAATGACCTTAAAAATAAGCTGTAAAGCAACCATAAAAAGAAGCCCAGGTTTAGAGAGTGGAAGTTTTCTCTGAGATACGATGTGCTTTCTTTGGCCCTTGCAAAACAAAGTCGCATAGTTAAACTTAATCTCTCTTGACTAACGTCAGTTAAAAGCAATCAGTAAAAAGGAAAAACAGACCTCCTACAGCAGGTAAAACAGCTCAACCTTACATCCTGTTCTACAGTGACTTAACCACAACCATTAGTATGTAATTTACAGCTTTTAATAAGACTCTTACCACCTCTTTTTTGACCTGTGAGGTATTATGCATGGCAAACTGTACAGAAGTGACCGAGTCCAACCTCTTCAAGGTAAATCCTACCTGAAAGACTAGATGAGATGGCCACAGCTGAAAGCTCACTGGAGGCGAGAACTCAGGCAAGCTGGTGTAGGTCTTTTCCTTGTTACCGAACTGTGAACCCTAATGCCTCATTACAGTTCCTTCCTTTCACCTGTGAACTGACATGGACCCTCTGTCCTTGACTGTGACCCAGATAAAATTCTCCTCCACTGAGAAAGTGAGAAACACGATGTGAATTACCACCATAAACCAAAGGGAAATGTTGCTCTTTAAAGTTTATTGCGTCCATTATTTCCATAGAGCACGAGCGATTCCAGCAAATACCTGTAAGAATGCCAGCCCTTTTGTATTGCCTGCAGTTAGCTTATCTCCAATTATATAAACAGGTACATGATGACAGTCTTCGGTAATAGAGGTATTACGGGGAAAATAAGGGTTGCTTTACTTTGAGTGTAGGTCTTAGTAGAAAACAGATTAAAGCTTATGTGGATATACAAAATAATAGATAGGCTAATTCTATTGTCTGCCTCTCCTAAATTATTTTATTAGATGGAACATATTAATTATAATGAAAGAGAACCCCTGACTCCGTTGGCTTCTAATGAAAATTCCTTTGTACAATCACGGCAGGATTTCCCACCATTTTCTCTTTCTGATGAAATTAACTCCCTATGGTTGGTCACCAGGATAAGCTCATTTTAGCCAATCAGCTTGGGAGCTGCCATTTACCTCACAAAGGGAGAAAAAGGTATCTGCTGTCATAGCAACGAGTGGCTTTGCTCTGATCATCTTTGGATCCTTTAGCATAATGAAAGACACCGGCTTGCTTTTTAGATGATTAATCTTTTCCCCTGTGAACCTACTTGAATACATTAGCAAAACAAGTATGAAAAATTTGTTTATCCCAAGACAATCATTAGAAAATTACCTGCAAGAGTAATTCTCATTAGGGCAGAGTTTGTGAATAGCAGACCATATGGTGAATGAAAGCAGCAAGAAGCAATAAAATCTCAAAGCTGCAACAGGTTGCAAAGTTTATCAGGTTTCAAACTGAAAGTTTAAATCAGTTAAGCATCAGAAGTTGCAAAAATTGTTTTCTTGCTAAAATTCCAGATAGGTTACAACAGGAAGACTCAACAGATTACACCACCACGACTGCAAATCCTTACCTACTCAAACAGCCTTTTTGTGTGTGGACAGTCACGCTAATTCCAGAGGGCCTGATCCCAACCATATCATGTAACTCTGTAGAATCTTATTAGCTTCAATGGTGCTAAGCTTACAGCTGAAATTATAGGACTAGATTCTTATCTTACACTAGCACGAATTTAGATATTATTACTTTGATATTTAAATGGCATTATAAAATTAAAATGATAGATGATTATGTACAACTTTTGAGAATCACTCCAGAACAAAAAGTAAGAGAAACTAAAATTTCATAATACACTCTCTGACTTCTTTGGTATTCAGAAACTTCTTATTTTAGCTATGTAAATGATGAGTAGTTAATATTACATTGGGGCAAGGTGAAAGAAAAGTGAGATCATTTGCAGTATTGAAATAGTTTAATTATTCTCCTATACCCACGAGAAGTCCCAGTAGAACAGATTTGGAATTCATGCTATGTAAAGCTAAAATGACTCCTCCAGTTTCAACAAATCATTAGAAAAAAAAAAAATAGAAAAAAGGAGGAGGAAGAGATAAAAATTTCTACGAGGTATCATCTGCTTGGTTTTGAGAGCAAAGACTGATGTAAATGTGCAGAGCCTGCCACGATGCACTGGAGGAGGGCTGTTCGTACCAAAGGGTATTGCTCTAAATGCGTCTGTGCAAGCACATGGATTTCTCACCTTAGCAAGATTTTTCTTCCAAACTGGATTCTGTTTGGATATCTCTCTAGTCACAAGTCTAAGATAAATCCAATGGTCTGCCTCTTTTTTTAGAAACAGAAATTCCCTGTTTACAGCAGTAAATCAGTAGTGTCCTCTGTTACCACACTCACTCTACCACAGAAGATTAATATATTTTGATTCTCTTTCTAAAGTATCCATAGTGTTACAAAGTTCTTGGAGAGAAGAGTACCGGGTCTAATCGCAGATAAGCCAGTCCAATCATTGAACCTCACTACCATCACGCATTGTCTTCCAGACCCGAAGTTACACGATAATGACAGAAGTATAAGAGGCCATTTCCCTGTGCAGCCCTTTCATTTGAACTCGATGAAAACAGATTTGCCATCGATGCTTCAAAGCTAGCAGGTTCTATCAAGCACTATGCAGTTCTACAAGCAGTTATTAATGGTTTTATTAACGGTTTGCCAGCTAGAAGAGTCTTAGAGGAGTATAATATTTGAGTTTCTGATTTATTTATTTTTGCCTTGACTGGTGGATCCCCTATTCAGACTATTATCTCCTTCCTCAAATGGAGCTCCTCAAAAGCTTCCTCCTCCAAAAGAGCTATCAGAGACACTAACTAGGTAGGGAAGCACAGACTATTGGTGTTCGAGAAAGGTTCACCCATTTGGAAAGTAGTGGTCGTTCTAACATAATTTCTGGCTCTAAAGACTGGGTTTGCACTTGTAGGATCAAGTGTGTATTCACTGTCCTGACAGGAAACACCTACTTTTCTCTCTGCCATTAGCACAGGAATTTCTCAATACTTCTACTACCTGAACAGAAACACTTTGCTATGGCTACAGTTATATCAGCACGATCCTCTGAGAAAATTTCTAAACTTTAATTCCCCACCCAGAATTTCATATGTACCCTTGGGTGAATCCAAACCAAGTCCATCACTTTTTCAAATGCCTACTTCTCAATCAAAAGCTGTCCCTTACAAATCAAGTTATTGGATTTCCCAGGTTCTGTTTTTCCTCCATTTATTTATTTGTAGCCTCAAACACAAACTGGTTGAGGGGCACAGAGAGGGACAGGGATGAAGTTTCCCACTGTGGGTGAATCTAGAAAAAAAAGAAAACTCCCTAGCTAAATTTACAGCATTGCTCATTACAGACCTAGATTTTGGTTTTAAGAAAGTCGTGCAAAGCCCACTCACTTTCATCTCTCTTCAGGCTGTTCCGTGGGAGTACCCACAGGTTGATCAGAGAAATAAGTGTCCAAATATTGTTGAGGAAAAACAACAGAAGAAATCTTCTCTATGTTTCCACAGGTACTTGTTTCTGCTGAAATTTGAACTTCACTTTGTAACTACCTTTTGCTACAGATGGCCTTAAATCCTTAATCAATTTCATATGAAGTTCTAGCGGAAAATCTCTGGGGAATGGTCTTCAAACTGAACCTCCTTGATCCAAGATCTATGTGGCAAGTGGGCCCAATCAACTGCCAGGTACAGCAAATCAAAGTAAGCATGATTAGCATATCCCAAAATCCATTTTATTAAGCCAAGCCTCAAGTATTTAGCATGTAAATTTTTCCAGGGCCCTTGATGAAATATTACCATCAGCACCAACCGCTGAAAGCAAAGCAATAACAGATGCAATAGCATCTCCAGGGTGACTTCAGATTTTCATCCATATGAAGTAATTAATCCTCACTTTGTGTGTATGCTCTGTCTTATTATCTTTCCTACACTATCTACAGTTACCAGATAAAACAATTGGAAGCTTTAGCCCCTCCAGTATTATTTACAGTACAGGAATGCACAGATTTAAAAGCATACATCCTTTAAAATGTTTATTCCTGGTCATTTCTTACACTCATATTGTGTTCATTTAGCACCAACAAGAAAATTCAGTGGGTTTGATGAAGAGCTTTTTTTATACCCTTAATCTACCTCATACCAATCAGGAGAGGTGAAAAATGTTCTTTAACAATTAGAACTCCTTAGATCCATGTTGTGCATTAAATGGTAACTATGTAATTAAAAGAACAAATTTAAAATCTGACAACAATTGGTGCATCTCTAGCATTTAAAATGATTCAATTATTAATAATTCATGCTCAAAACCCCATATGTGGGCAATGAAGCAGAAGGAGAGATGAAAACGAAGTCTGATCCATGACTAACCTTACATCTGTACAGAGCCTGACTAAACAGAGTTACAGCATTATGTTTTCTACAACATTTACCCAAATACAGTAGGAAATTGTCACACCATAATATGTATTTGCAGTGATGCTCAACAGTTACTTAATAGCATGGGGGTAGGGGAAAGCCATGCTAATATACAAGAATCCAGATACACATACAGTTCCATACCAAGCCCAATTGAATCAGAGTACTGAGTGGGTTAGATGCTTGAAAGATTTTAATTACATATGAGTTAAAGCCAAATTCGCTTTAAAAATTTCGGAGGATCCAGTCCAACCTTTATGATTTTAGTGCTGGCTTGAGCAAAAATCGGGAAGTTTATCTCTAGCACTGTATGGTCAGACTTTTAATGAGAAACAGTCATCCTTCTGAGATGCTAGTCTACATTTAAAATAGTAATTAGAAGATGATTCACATTGTTTCTTAGCTCACTTATTCCATCCAGCAACATATTCTGAATATTATTAGATCTGCTCCCATGAATTTAGCCTAACTAGAAATTTACACAAGCAACTCACTATACCATAGATGTCTTTGTATCAGTTCAGCCCAAAATTCAAACCTCAGTGAGATTTCATCTCTTAACCTACAAACTTAATTACTTAATTCTAAATCTAGGTTTTCACTTTCTCTCTCTCTTTTTATTTTTTTTTTTAAACCAGCTTTCCTTCTATAGCTTTCTTGACAAATCTGATGCTACAATAAGCTGCACGTGAAAATGATGGCAGTGACACGTTTCAGTTAGTTGCAAAGCCACTTTTCAAGTCCAATCCAATGAAGCTGGCACATGTTATGCCAAAGTCCTCATGAGTCAAGAAGCCGTAAGAGAAGATTGAGGGGCACAGAAAGGGTAGAGCTGCTGACTCCTTGTGTTAATAATAATAATAAAAATAATTTGTAACACTACCATATTGCTGGATGCAACTGTCAGAAGAGACAGTCTGGTCTAGGAGACCTACCCAGGCAGAAACACACACACGCTATCCATAGAAATACAACACTAAGAGGCATATGCAATGCTATACCTTCCATTAAGGGCCACAGCTATTTAAGAAATAGCCCAAAATATGTTTATGAAGGGTAAGGCTGGAACATACCCATATTTTTACCATTAAAACATATACTTGATTTATGCGCATTAAAGGAGATTAAAAAGTTAGTGTTTTAAACATGCTCATAAATTAAAAAAAAAAAAAGTGTCATAAATAGATTTGTTTACTCCTGCAACCTTTTTGATGTCCTGGTTTTAATCATCGTTCCATATGTGGGGGGGATGAGAGAAGAGACATGTTTATTCTATGGCTGATTTATTACAAAATCAGGACCATTCAGATTCAAATTCCACCCCTCCTTAAATAAGTTGTTGCTGTTCTCCCTTTCGCAAAATTTACCACCACATGTAAAGGTCAAGTCCACTGGTAAAGTAATTCATATGGTTATCCAAATCCTATCCAAGCTATAAATTAATGTGACATAAACTGCCTACAGCGTTTCTTCTATTTCTAATGTTACACACAGGCAAGTCTAGCCTGCTGTACTGATAATTAAAGTAAAAACTGCATATGCCTCCCCCAAGAACACACACACCAAACAGGAAGTCAATTAGTTCCAGGATGGGACCTGCTGAGGGAGGCACAGCAACGACCTGTAGCAAATGCTAACTTTGGGCTTTCAGTGGAAAAAATACGTACACTTCACAATTGCCACCTGTATCGCCGTCACAGAGAGAGAAGTGACAAAGGAGGAAAAAACACTGCAAAATTTCCATCAGAATCCTGATGTTCCTGATTTTACACAAAGCAACCAGAAGAGCTGCAGGCTGGTCTCCTAATGCTCTGAAAATTAAGACTTATAGAAATCACATGCAAATATACTGTTTTCCAGAACTTGCTGTTTCCTTAAAAATCTCAAGCCTGTGGTGGAACTTGATGCATGTTCTGCAAACAGGCTTTACGTTCTGTAGCCAGAAAGAGTTTATTTTGAAACCACAGACTGATCATCAGTATTGCCCTCAAGAATAGTCAAAGGAGATTAAACCACTTTTTTTTCATTTGTGATACAGCTAACAGTTTGATTAGTGAACTTAATACCATAAATAAACTGGAACAACTCACCCTGCAGACTTCACTGGAAATGAGCTAATATGCACCTGCTGAAGATTCAACCCACAAGGAGGTAGTCTCCTTGGAAACTGCTCCTGATGGTCTGAAATGCAATGGAAACAGTCACTGAGAAAACTTAGATTTATGGAAGTGCTGGGAAAGGTGGTGAAAGACCAGGATTTTGCCCCAAAAATTAAGTGTATGAAGAAGGAACGCACAAGTGCATTATGTAGTATAAGTAGTTTAGGGATCCCAGAGCAGACCTGGAAAGAAGAATCTATGGTAAAGAAGTCAAGAGAGACTTCAGAGCATAAGATATGTCATCCATCCCTAAATTACAATTTCCTTCACTGAGGCTATGTGGCTGAACTAGCATCTTCAGCGCAGTTTAACCCATGAGAAAGTAGTTTACCCACCGTGGCTTAAACTCTGCTGTAAGCCTGGACATTTACAACACCTGCTAATATTCGCTTGTTCTCACATGCTTTTAGGACATGTTTCATTTTTTATTAGCATTACAAACTACTTTCTGCTGTCCTCTCTCTCCTCTCAAGTCTTTCATAAAACCTGACGACTGATTTATTCAAGCACTTATCTTTTAACTTGCTGTCACTAGACAGGTGCACACTTGCAGCAACTCTTGTAGCTGAGCCCATTTAACAGCTCTGTTAGAGGCCCATCCTTGCAAGACATTGAGCTGCACCGAAGTTAGTGGCCTGAATACACATCGAAAGCAATGATTTAGGGCTCTCTCTATCTCGCAGGCAGTGCTCAGTGCCTTAGGCATCAGTTTCTTCCCTCTTCAGAAGACTGTAAAAGGACCATCCCATCTAACTATTTAATGTTATTTTAATAGGCTACATTACATGAACTTGATACAGTGCTGGTTATCTGAGTCAGAGGCTCCATTTGCTGCAGAGACTTCAATCACAGAAGTAGGTAAAAGTAAATCCCTATAACACAGGCAGATAAGAGAGTTTGGACAGTGTCAGTGTCCAGACCTGAGTGATCTTGTTTGCATATTTCAAACCCACTTGACTACAGCTGCACGCAGATAATTTTCATTGACGTTCTACTGTCAGAGCCTGGAGATGAAAGGAGTGAAAAATGAAGAGCAAATTCAGATGGAGATTTATTTATTTTTTAAAGTTACCAATACAGTAAAGAAAATCTCAAAGAGGTAATTCACATAAAGGAAGCAGGTTGAAGAATCCCTCTCTAGCTGCCATTCTACATTACTGTGTATCACAGGCTGACCTTTCACAGGAGATGAATTTTGACACTCTGGGGTAGCATGTAGGACTATAGCCACAGATTATGCAGCCACATACAAACTGCATTACTTAGGAGCTGAAGCAGAAGCAACAGACACATGTATGTTCTCCACAGAGATGACTCCAGCCACAGGTGAATCTTAGAAGATCTCAGATACATCTACACATACTCCCTCTTCTGTGCAAAAACCAAGCTCACTGCAAAGAAGATGACACCTTAACAGAATGTGAAGTGACATTTAAACCATTTCAGTCCTTATCCAGGGTGTCTTCCACTAGTTCTCCCACAGAAAATTATCCAGATCTCTGCATCTGAACTCTGGAGTAATGCTTTTTGTATGATGAGAGCTCTTTACGGGAAGGAAAGCAGTCTCAGTAGTTTCAAAGACAGAGGATTATGACATGAGCTCTATAATGCTTCCTTCCAATTCCAGCCCAGTATCATACAGCTGAATGCACGTCCTACAGCTACAGCCCAAAAACTTAGCTAAAACATCCAGACTCAATTCAAAAATCTTTACGTAGTGAAATATTTGCTTTAATTACCAGAAGTTGCAAGATCACTTCCAAACACAGACAGTGTTGCACACAGCATAAACAACATCATAGATAACATTAACCATCAGCTCCTGTAATTTAAATTCCTTTGGATTCAAACAGTACAACTGTCTGCACAAAACCTGAAATCCTGAAGTATTAGGAAACCTTGATAAGGCTTCTAATTTTTTAAACCCTAAAACATTCAATCCAATCACATGAGAACAAAACAAACCCAAGGATTCAAGCAGCTGGAATGGGAAGCAATTCAAACCAGCAATAAGTTCAAGTATATTTTCTTTCATTCGTGTGGGATCATGACTACCCTTTCACTTTTTTATTTCTTGACCGATACATCAGAAAAAAAGGTCCTTGGCAAACATCTGCTCATCTAGCCAGACTCCTGTTAAACACCTAATACCTTTATTAACGTGTTTAAACGACTTGTTTTGAAGCAATCTCCTAACTGAGCTCTCAGCGGTATTAGATACATACTTTGGGACCTTATTCATCAGGATATCCTCATACCACAGATGAGGACACTTCTTTAAAAGAAAACCATGTGCAACCAAGTCTCCCGTTTGGTATGAGCCACAGAGCCAACAGTGACTGACAGACAGCTCTTGGGGGAGAACTGTGGGGTATTTTTGTGGCTGGGGGTGTTTATTTTTTCAGTCACAGTTATGCTTGTTTGAGGTCTCTAGCAGGCCGGAGAAGGGGCAGCTCTGTGCTTACATCCAGCTGCTTTTCAGGGCCCCAGGTTCCGAAGGTGCCATCAAGCTTTGGTCAGAAACAGAGTGTACTGGCGCACTCGCCACTGTCAGCTTTGGGAAACAGCTGCATACCCAGAAGAAGGTAATTTTTCAGGCACCCTAAGGAGCAGCACTTTTGAATGGAGGGGACCATGGGGTTTGGCGTTTTTGTGGCTTGCTTCAGGGCTGAAGGGAGGTTCCCAACCCTGTCATTTCATTTATGGATAAAGACACCTAGCATTTAGGACCAGATGGTTTTAAATGTATCCTATGCTGAAAAGATGAAGGCTATTAATTTAATGAGACTCATACCTCACATAAATCCTGTAAGGACAAGCATGATGAAAACAAACTTGTTCCAAGTCACCAGACGTATCAGTGCCATGCCACAGCAAGTTAGCTGTATCAGAGGCAGAAACGTATGGGAATAACACCTACCTGGACTAGCCAGAAAGAAATCCACAGAAAACTGCGAGGTGTGGGGATTTCATTTCATCGTTCTGAGGATTAAGTGGGGACTGAGGCCTCTGAACCAGACCTGAGGCCTCAAGGCAGAGCAGGCCCCAGCCTTGGCCTGCACGGAGGTGCAGCGGGGTGGCCTTTCCCTTCCTTCAGGGAAGATTTCTGCCCTGGTGCTGGGGAAGCTTTCTCACAACAAACCCCTTACTGCAAAACTATTCAGGATTGACCCAAAAGTGTGGAAATTTCCTGTCAGAGGGAGGGGCTGCTCCAGGTCAGAGTGGGGAGCTGGGGGCTGCTTACACCTCAGGGGCACCCTGCAGCAAGCCCAGCGCTGCCCCTGCCCACCAGGCCCGGCCCCACAGCCCTTCCCAGCCCTTTCTCTTCTTCCTCACAGCATTGTCACCAAACTGGATTTACTTCAGCTCGTTAGTTAAGCAACAGAGCTTCACAGGGGCTCTTGTTCAGTCATTTCCTCAGAGCAGGGTTTCCCCCTTCCTAGCCTTGATTGACATTGGATCTGTTTCAGATCATAAAGAACGAGTGAAACCTATGAGCCTTGAGCCTCAGGGCCAGATTTATAGGCAGAAAGAGAGTTCTGTGATCTTTTTCCATGTATTCGTTGTTACGGGCAAAATAGACCTCTTATTCTCAATCTGGAGACACTTTTATTGTTCACCTTTTCTCTTATGGCCTTAGGCATTTGGAGTCATAGCAGAAGTGAGCTGGGCCCAGGACTCAGTGCGAATTATTACTTGTACCGAAAGCTTTCTGCTCTCGGGATTCCCACAGTAAGGACAGACAGGCACATCTCCGCTGGTACAAATCAGTCTGGTACCAGCAGCTGAAGAGCTGGATCAGTTCTCCAGCTTCACAACCCATAGTTAACCATTTCAGAAAAACACGGTTTGAGAAATTTCCCTCATCAAACAATAGCTAATATTAAAACACAGGCAGATAATCATTCTTCTAGAAAAAGGTCACAAATTCAACAGCTCCTTCCCTATTACAGTGTTTACCTTGATTTTAAATGCATTTCAAGTTGGACAAGGCACATAGTAAAGTTTTCCTTACTCCTTGGTAAACTGTTCCCCCTTTGGTTAATTATCTTTACTGCTCCTGAATTTGGGGAGAATTTGTTGTTTTCTGACTACTGCTTCCAGAAATTGGATCTCACTCTGGCCAGCTAGCAAGCAAGACACTTTTTCATATATAATGCATAGATGCATGGTTACTAGTCAAATAGCTACCACAGTCACAATTTACTAACAGTAACTCATCTGAAACACAATGCCACAGACAAGTCCTTTTTACTTTGCATTGAAAAGGATTAAGGATGCTCAAATACACAGCTACATCTCTGCTCAGGGGTACTAGCTGCTTAAACCGCATGCGATGGCAGATGGTTGTTTCACAGCTGAATATTTTCTATGTCCAAATTCTCCCTTTGAAGGTACTTGTGTGATGAATTTGCTTTTTATCCAACTGTTAAACAAATTAAAGTTATTATGAGGTAAGGAAGAACAGGGTTCATTCCATTTCAAGCCTTCTGAAAACAAATATCATAAGGGTAAAGATGCGGGAGTGAGTTTCCTTGACTACTCAGTATTCTTTTAACCTTAGCTTGATCATGTCAGATCAAAAAAAGAATTAATTACTTTCACAACAAGAGTAGTTATTGTTTGCAAGACACAAACCTCTGCTTAGAACTGTGGGAGATCTTGAAACGAGTTCTATTGAAAGGAAAAATAAAAACAAAAATCATCTTTAGAAAAGGGGTGGGAGAGAATAAATTAAGAAAGTTCACCAGAAACAGAACAGGCAGCCAGAAGTAACCCCTCTGTGGATATTCCCCACCCTCAAGAGCTGGTTCTGTTCTGAGTGAAACCTCTGGGAGTGGCAATATTGCCTCCATTAAAATAAATGGAAAAATTCCAATCACTAGCAGAGGGGGTGGGCCTTGACTTGATCCTGAGAAACTTCTTTAGCCTCAGCTAAATGAGAAGTACGATCTAGATCCCACTCAGCCAATAGCACTTTTGCCTTCAATTCCCGGGCACCTCAGAACAGGGTTCCTGCTTTAAACTTGTTCGTTGCTGTTTTCCCTGCTGTGGCCTCCTGAGAATTTTTCACTTTGAGACCATGCAGAACATGAACGCATTCAAAGATTTTTTTTTATTTTTTCTTTTTTTAAAGGAGAAAAGTAGTCTTTTTAGAACAGGGAAGATGAAAGAAATAAAAAGGAAAAAAAGCCTTCCTCTTGCTAAAGAACACAGCCCCGCTCTACTTGGCAACGGATAGAGCTGAGCTGGCTTTACTAATTTGTCCAAAGTGCTTGGAGATCCTACGATGGCTTTCTATGAGATATCAAGTGTTATTACTGCATTATTTTGCTCTGCTTCACGAAGCAGACTTTATGACAAGATTTTCAGGGAGCTCCTGCAGAGTGCAAAAAGGTAACTTTAACTGAGCTGTCTGAGAGCCTGACATTAACCCTTCCAAACAGGCTTTGCTTTATGCTCAGGGCAGGGGTTTATTAATTGGTTGAATGAATCATCCATCACACCGAGGTATTACAAATACAATCACTTATCTCTTTACATTCAGTCTGGACATCTAAGTGCCTGAACTTCTATGCTTTTACCTCCAGCGGCTTAAAAGGGGACTAGTGTGTGCATTGCTGGGCTTGTTTTTCTCCCTGAAGCCTGCAAGCTGCATCATGCCAGAACATGGAGTTCCTCTTAGATATCAAAACTTTCAGACAGCTAAGTTCCTAAAGCAAACACCACCAAAGAATATGACGGCCCACACACCTTTAGGGCACTTACATTACAGACATCACTACATGTCAGAAAGGTTTAAGATGGGATAAAATAAACAGGTATAGAGTTATTGTCCTTAATTATCCTATGGATTTTCCCCTTTTCCATCCCCCGTGGCTTTTCTTTTTTTTTTATACACAGAACCAGAAAAACGTGAACTATCAGTAAGTCTAGGATCACGGGGAGAGTCAGCGCAGTTGGAAAAAGTCATCACAGCATGCCTCACATCTGCGCTAACTGGGGCTCGCATAGAGACCACCCACCACAAAGGTCTGTAGACCTCACCAGTGCGAACTAGACCAGTCCCCAGCTCCCTGGAGAGTCCATGAAAAGAAAATGTTTCAGAGACTACCTTAGGCAGGCTGCCTTGTACAGACATTACTACCCTCTCCCTACCTTACTCATCTATGGAGCCGTGGCCCAGCCACCCCTGAGTGACACAGACTACAGGACCATCTCCACAGCAGGCCCTGCAGAGCCCTAGCACTGTCAACGATGATTCTGAGAGTATCAGCCAGGTCTCCCAACACACAGACAAAAACCGTCAAGGGTATTCCCGCTCCTAGAAAACAGGAACATTTAATTTCAACAAACTTCACCATTCTGCACATTAAGTACCAGAACCCTCTTTTTCTTTCTGGGCTTCTCAGGAAGACTCTGTGGGTGTTGTACACAAGCACTATCTTGTCACCTCCCCAATTCCTCTTTCTCCTCAGTTCCATTCCCTTATTTCATTTCAATGCCTAATATAGTACATCGGATAAGGAGAATATAATGACAGTTTAAAAATACTGTATATTTTGATTGCTAGATAAATCTCCTAAAGACATCGTCTCTTATTATCACTGTTGCAAATGCTGGCTGCACAAATAAGTTAGATAGCTGCACCTGAAACTTTAATAAATTAATTGGAAACAATTCAATGTAATGTTTGGGTCATTCATTCCAAACAGAGCCTTTAATCACTGTACAACTTTCTCTTTATTATTGAGTAATGCATGCCAGATATGTGCAAAATAAATATCCTGCAGGACTTGGATTTATGTATTGGAGATAATAAAAGAAACCAAAACCAAGTGTGAATTGTTCCACTGTTCAATTCAAATTCCCAAAGATATTAATGAGTGAGAATGATTTCACTATTTGGGATTACCTTCTGATAAGTCTCACAGTGGCTTTGCCTGATTGCAGCACACTCAGAGAATCAATGCACATAGAAAAGAGTATCAGAAAAATTTTACATAATAGAGTATTTTTATTATAAAGTAGAATCCTGGTGAATTTCACATGTGTATTGTTCTTGTACATGCATCAATATATGCATCACGCTCTCAGAATATGTATTATATGCTGACATTCTATCTTAGTCAAAGATATTGGATGCAGTGAAACAGAATCAACTGACCAAGGGTCTGTCACGATAGACAGAATCAAAGAATTCGTGTATCAGATATTTTTTCTTCTAACAGCACAACTTGCCATTTAGATATGTGATAAATTAGATGAAACAGTTCAAAAGTGCTCCGAGTTACTGGTTGGATTTGCCTTATCAAGGTGGCCTTAAATACTCTCTGAAGCAATCATAATCTGTCTTTTCAATACACAAAGAAGTTCTTTGAACCTGGGAGTAGCTTACTCTCTAGTTAATTGATATCAATATATGACCAGTTTGTTTCAAGGATCTGAATTGTTTGGCTGTAAATGGATTTTACTCAAAGGAAAGTTGTCAAAAAAGTATTAATGGAAAGACTTATTCAATAATGGTCTAGTACCTATTGAGAACTAAATAGAAAGCTTCTATATTTAAGGATTTGCATCAGATTATTCTTGTGAGTGCGCAGACATGTTATCAAGCACTTGTGGTACAGATTCTGCACTTTCAGAATGGCGCCTCTGGCCATATACTGTAGCTGTATCTACTCCTTTATCATGCAACTATACCAAAACCATGAATAAAAGGCTCCTGCACTGTACTTCAACAATGTCAAGGTTTCACCCCACATATCCACTCCTAAGCGCCCATTACTGTAACTGTAATACTTGTGTCGTCTCTCATCTTTTTTGCTACATCACAATATCTGATGACAACTGAACAGTTCTCCAAGGGATGAGAAGAGGCTTTAACTCTTAAAATAGACACAGCTGTTGTCCAGAGCAAAATATTATCGTAAACGCTAATGGCCTGAAGCCTGACATTCAAGTGGTAGCGTTTAAGATTTGTTTTGGTGATTGAACTGTGACATTGGCACCAAAAAAGAGGATATGTATTTCCTTGTTTTAGCAGCTACTGATGCGGTCAGGTAAATAACGTGAGGACTTTCTTGGGGAACGGAAAATTTGAGAAGCAGTAGACATGAGGCACACCACTACAGGCAGGAGGTTATCTCAGAGGATTCCCTTAAATGAATCAAGCAAGAGAGCACAAAGTTCACAAACAAGAAAAAGAAATACTACCTAACAAAAAAAAGCTTTTCTCCCCGGTCTCATCAGCACTGAAATGTCAGGCTGGTAGTCAGTTTTCTGCATTTGAAAACAAAGCTACATTTTAAGAAATATTGATGTCTGGTTCTGGAATTATTCATGCAGAGATTTCTTTGAAATTTAAGTGAAGTTTCCAAAAACATATCCAGGTGTGAGGAGCCCAGTCACTTCAGGATTAACTGTTCCTCAGAAACTTTAGCAACGATATGAAATTTGAAGCTCTTCTTGAACTTTTCTGCTAATTCAGTAATTACTTCTGTGCCTGAAATTGGCCTCTTTCCTGTAATTACTCAGCATGTATTTTCAATTGAAGAGGTTAACACCTGAATTTAGATTCCAATTAACACCCAAGGTGGACTTTTTGTTTAAAGCTTAATAAATCAGGGTCTTTCCCCAGCATAATATTTCACTAGCCCACATAGGCAGACACAGAGTACGTGCTCTGGACATCTGAAAATCTGCAGCAGAGCATGGTCAAACCATGACCAAACTCATCAGATTTGTGGAATATTGAGATTACGCATGTCAGCTGGGGTCAAGCAGCTTGCACGTGGGCACACAGGCACATCTCTTGCTTTTTCCCCAACTACGATGAAGGCTTTGCACTGATGCAATTTACCATGCACAGAGATGGCACTCCAAGTTTCAGCACCGAGAAATGTGTATAGAAAAAGATTTTTTACACACTTGCACAACTGGAAACCACATTTCTCTAAAGCCTGGCTTCAAACTTAAACGAAGATGTGCAATCCTCCTTAAAAAAAAGACGGGAAGCACATCATTTTAACCACCTGTTTTAAAAGGAGCGTCCTGATCGAGATGGACAGGGGCAGGGACAAAGGGCAGGTGAAGTGAACAAGGTTATGTAAGACATGTGATATTAAGAAAAATTGAACAAATGATTAGCTCTTAGGATAAAAGAGTGTGATAATATACAGAGGATTGCTCTCTTCCAACTGTCATTCTAAGCGAAACCCTATGACCCCAGTTCTTTCCCTAAAGCATCTCCACGATGAATTCTAGACAGTTAACCTTGAAACATTTAAGGAAGCAAAGCTAGCAGGCATTTTGCTTGAGGAAGGACTGAATTAACTACTAAAGACGGTCAATTTGCCCCTATGTTCTCTGCGGAATGATATTGTTGCAAGAGCCTGATTGCAAAGACATGTCATTGTGCTGTACGAGGCTTTTCACAGTAGCAAAAACACGTATATGTTGCTTGTAAGGCTGACACCTTTGGCTCAGGAAGTATTTGAGTCCAAAACTGCTAAAGCCGAAAGAATTCCTGGAGCAGCATTGCCACATGCTTCCATTGTTCTGACACACCTCACCAAGCACCTTCCGTTGACCACTGCTGTATGCAGGACACACATCTCAACAGACCTTTGCTCTAACCTGCTATGGCCGTTTTTATGTTCTCATATGTCCTCTGTTGGGCGTTTTATTATTTTCCTTTAAAAGTATGTTAGTTTCCATGGAAACAGTTATGCCACTGACATGTATGAGTTTAGTAATGTCCTCAGGAAACATTTACAGTCGGTTCACAGAGGGCAAGATGTTTTTATTAATATAGGTGTTTAAGCAAAGGTACTGTTAAGGCAACAAAAATAAGCTCACAGGTTTTCCAAAGTGATAGGTAACGACCGCATTTTCGTCACCGTCCCTTATTCCAGGCTCTACACCAAAATGTTTCCCTTTTGAAAATTTGGCCCCAGCTGTGAGTGCTGAGCCTTTGAAAATAGGATGCAGAACGCTCCGAAATGTATAACCTGCTATGGGAAACCTTGTCAGACACAATAAGCTCTTGGTCACGACTCTGTGAGCTTCTGTACACAGACTTTCTCAGAGGCCTTGGTATAAATACAATTCTCTCATAACCCAATGCTAGCAGAATTACTGTACAACAGGGGCTAAAGGGAGGGGGGAGACAACTTTCGTATAATTACTCCTTTGACTACAGAACAAACCACAAGACAATGTGATATTATACTCACTGTTTACCAGCCCACATNACCAAAAACTTATCACAGTATAAAAATATTTCCACTTTTAGCCCAGTAATCAAGATAGCGCTTTTCAGATAAATGGGAGCCTTGAGAGCCAACCTGTGAATGCTTCTTCCTTGCATGAAAAGAAAAGGATGCAAGGAGAATTCTTCCTTTTACAGCCCTCATCGCAGCTCCGAGAGCATCTCTGTATGCTGGCCTGGGGATGCGCACAGCCCACACAACCGCACAGGAGAGGGACGAAGTGCTGGGGCTGCAGCTCTGCAGAGCACTCGGTAGAAGGGGAAGGAAGGAGAAGTTCATGCCGAGCTTCACCCAGGGCACGCGTGAGCTGCACTGACCCCTGCTCCGTTCTGCATCTTAATGCAGCTGAAACATAAGGTGAAGGTGGCTTCAAAGGCTTATGGCACCGCTTAAGCTGATCTCCTGATCCCCAAAGTGCAGGCTTCAGTCACCCCTTCTCTAGTCTCCTATGGCTCTGCAAAGCGGATGCACAACCAAATCCACGCGTGAAGGGAAACTCGTTTAGGGCTCTACCAGCTGGCAAGCTATCAAGGAGGTCAGGATTTTTAGCAGCATTGTGAAAAGGCACAGAGAGAATTAGTGTGGGAGACCAAGGTAGGCAAACTGCTCCAGACAGCTGATGCGGTGGCAGTAGGAGATCCAATTTAAATTCACTTTAGCATTAATTGTCAGAAAAGGATGAGATCAGTTTATGGACTAGGAGCACTGTGCAGTCAAAAGTTACAAGCCGGAGTTGTTGCCACAAAGTAGCTGAAAGGCTTTTCTTTTGAAAAGATTAAACTTCAAAGAATTGCAGAATAAGATACACAAGAAGTGGCATGTGCTTTTGCTTGATAATGTTTGATTTTCAGCCACCCCCTCCCCAGCTCTATCACACTGTAAATTCTTAACACTGAAGTTGCACTAAGTAGCTGTTTTATAAGATAAATGACTTGGAATATGAAAGACTTTGACCAA
This sequence comes from Stercorarius parasiticus, assembly GCA_013396915.1. Classification (NCBI taxonomy): domain Eukaryota; kingdom Metazoa; phylum Chordata; class Aves; order Charadriiformes; family Stercorariidae; genus Stercorarius; species Stercorarius parasiticus. The sequence continues at coordinate 73,685 of VWZL01005178.1, read as the reverse complement.
AAAAAATAGGGCTGCATAAAATGGATTGAAAGAAATGTGAATAGCAGAAAACATTAACCAGTGTAGCAGACCAAGGCTTTGCATACTTCTTGACCAAAGGAAGTGAATACAAAGTAAGAGATCAACGTGTGTCCGACAGGTTAACCCAGTGGGATGACATTTGCCTCACAGAAAACGCACAATACAACATCCGAGTCGGACTATAGTGCTGGGTAGGACCGTTCCCCCTGTGGCAGTAAGGGTCTTAGTTCTCACAGAAACCCAAAGGAGAGCGGGTCACAAAAACATTTCATAACTGGGGTTTAAGTGCTTAAGGATAAGTAAAAAGCCCTGTGCATGTTGTTCCCTGACGCAAAGGAAGGGAAACTGAGGTTGAGCCACCGGTGACCGAACTGTAAGAGAGCAGGCAATGGGAATATTCCCTCTCGAGGCACAAGAGGCCTTGCTAGGACTTGCTTTTGTTTAGACACATCTCTTTGGCAGTAAGAGCAACTCTCTGCCCGACTCAGTGGGCTGTGGGGCCAAAGAAAACCAAAGGAAAGGAAACTACACAAGGACTTCAGTCTGTCTGGAAACTGGGGCAGGCCTTTCCCAAGCCATGGCTAGTTTAAGAACTGGAAGTGTATTTCCCCTTTTGTTTGTCCATATCTAATGAACTAAAGGATTTCTGTGACTTAACTCTGTAAAAAGAGAGAGACAGCTTTGAGGGAGCTGGAAACAGGAGAGTGAGCTAGAAGAGGAATTCTATCTCCTTTTAGGATAACTGCCACTAATAATCTCACCACGTTCAAGCCATATATTCACTTAATAGAAGTCGGAGCATATTTACATACCAGGGAGCCTTGAAAATTTGTTGGGTTTTTTTGTTCAGTCTGAACGTTCCCAGAGTTTCTGGTTTGGGAGGTAATTTTTTTTTTTTCCTGTGGATCAAGAGGCAGTAATATTTCTAAACACAGCAAACGAGCCCAAAATCCTGAAAATATTTAAAGTAGCACAAAACAAAGCACAGAGCAAAACAAGACTGATCAGAGAGGGAGGAAAAATTAAAAAGCCACATCCTTGTCACTCAGATCAGTTACAGCATCCATCTGGGCGTCAACAGTGCCACAAGTCTAAAGTCCCCCATGGGACAAGGCTGAGCAGTCCTTTCTCCTTCAACAAGGCAGTTCCCTGGGAACAATGGAATTCCCACAACAGCCGAGGAGGAACCACACACCAGGTATTTTGGCAACATACACATAGCGTGGAATCTCTCTCCTGAAGAGGCAAAGTCAGTCTGGAGTCTGTTGCAAAATTCCTCTGAACACTGAGCTTTTCCTTGAGCAACGAGTACACTAATTTAAAAGTTAATAGCAACAATTTGCTTGGTAACTTTGGGACAGGGAGGGAGAGAGCTACCTATACAGTGAGAACGAGCTTCTCATTTTATTTTTTGCGAAGGATTCATATGCCACAATCCGCGAGCGTATGGCATAAAGCCCTGAGTAAGCAAATGACTTCAAATTATCCAGTGGCAATTATGAATGAGAGAATGCACGCTGGAGGTGGGATGAAAGAAAATTAAGAGAGATTAATGTGAAATATAAGGTTATAATTAGACATAGGTATCTGTTTTCTACCTGCTTTTGCCCATGGGGAATTTGGAAAAATACATACTCTTATTTAATAAAATTCTCAACGCCGACAGAAAAGCAGGGCAACTTTTTAAACGCCGTGACAACATATGCCAGACGGGCTGTGTTGCAATGGGTTTACATTTCGACATGGAATGGGTTGTAAGAGAACACAGCCTGCTATAGCATGTTTTGGCAATATCAGAAAAGAGAAATCTAAAAAATTCATACCGAGGGGAAACAAAATAAACAATGCAACGCTCCTGTATAAGGACAATCTGCAGAAGCTCCCATGCATGAAGGAACAGAGGTTCCTAAGAGATGATCCAAATATTTTAACACTGGGGGTAGGGGAGAAAAGAGCAAAACTAAATAGATTCTTCCCCTAAATAAGTTCTCCTTTGGACACAGCTACTCTGCTCTCTCAGAGGGAAAACAGATTGAGATGGCTGAACTGGTTCCTCCCTCATCTTGCAGCTATCTGGAGGATGGGAAGCAGGCAAGTCGTCATCCCTGAAGGCAGGTCTAAATGCCAGAACAGAACAACTCAATCTGGTAGGCAAGACTGAATATTGATTTTCCAAACGGTCCCGTTATCCTCTCACTTCCTTTGCAGTGCCACCAACCACATCAGCTCAGGCCACTTCCAGGCACCCACTGACAAATGCAATACAGTTTTAAGCACACTTCTCAATTAAAGCTGTATTTCACACCCCTGGAAATTCTAATCCCTCTTCTCTGTAACATATTTTTCTAATTTCTAAATGAACACTTTGTGTGACTTTGAAGAAGTTGGTGGAATTTCTTTGCAAGAACAGAACCTTTTTTTTCATATTCAGATATACGGATAACTTTCTCTCCCCAGTCACAATTCCCATGAACATCACCCAGCTCTGAGCTCCATTTTCAGGTTCGAAAAGAGGTTGGACTAGAAGATCTCCAGAGGTCCCTTCCAACCCTATGATTCTGTGATAGATCTCAAAAGACCCTAAAGCAAGTTACTTCATTAATCTTCTAGAAGTCTAGGATGAGACTCTACAGAGCAAACTCTCCAAGAGTAAAACATCAATTCACATCAGCCAAATCAAGACTTGGTACTGTACTACCAAATGCAACAGGGGGTTTGGTGCTTATGTCTGTAACTACAGCATGAAATTTATTTCTTGGCCCTAGCAGGGATCACACAACCCTGCTAGAACTGGACATTCTCTGGGCTTTGTGTTTCAGTCACATTCCATCTGGACCTGTGTGCTTTAAATTACTTTTTATTTCAGTAGGTTGTGGCACTTGCTCTTCCAGGCAAGAAATCTTGGGCACAGATTGTCTGTTGCCTCTTTGAAAGAACGGAAGTTTATTGCCCACCTGCAAAAGGCTTCTCTTTCTACCCCTAAACATCATCAACTCCTGAGCCTCAGGCATCCATTCTCCCCAAAAAAATGAATACTTTTTGTTCGTCTATTTAAGAATACAACACAGCGAAGTCACACATAGACAGCAGCTCTGTTTAAAATAACATAAAACATCTATGCAACCTATTTTCCTGCACTGGTCCCCTCTCTTCAAAAGCATTTTCTACAGCTAGATCAAAGCTTCTGGGAAATTTCTGGTCTTTATGCACATTTCTTCTGCCATATCAGAGACGCATGCGCATTTCCACACACAGTTGCCTCTCTGCTCCTCCTCCTCTGCCTGCCCGTTTCTCCCTGAATAACCCTCTTCAACTTGGCTGGTCCAGCAGTTAGAAACAACATTATACGCTACAAGTGTGGGATCCTTCCCTCCTGCCCAAGCTTTCCACATCTGAGGAAGTTCATCCCCCTCCAACAGAGAAAACAGCTTGAGAGGTTTCAGCTCCCAGCTCTTCTCTCCTCCCCTTTCCACCAGCATCACCAACAGAACTATTTGCGGGGCTGCAGTGTTGGTGCCTGCAGCGCAGCCCCGCGCGGTTGCAATGTGCCAGCTTTTAGGTGTTGGCAAGCAGGCAAGAAGTGGTGGGGTCAGAACTCCTCAAGCAAGCGTTGCCACCAAAGACAACATCATGTGAAACCATGGACTAATTGCCTGCCAACAGGCCTTCCACTGGGTTGAGAGATGAGTAAGAATGTCAGCATCTTGCCAGCTGTCAGGGCTCTAAGCATAAAGAAGTTTTCTCTAATGGTGTTATTGCTGAGAAATAAACAATTGTCTGTCACTCATTACTGCATGCAGGTCCTCGCATCTCGTCTGAAATGCTGAAAAACAGCATCTTGCAAACAAGGAAAATGAGTTATTAAGCAATTGGAAAATGATTATACAATTATGTTCTGTTCGGGTACCATTAGTCACAAGAAAGATGGAATAGATCCAAGCTTTAAAAGTGAATTACTCATACAAAATTAGGTCTGCTGAGAGTCACTTCTCCTTTAGGGTTCAACATCTGTAAGTGCAAGGTTTTCAGAGGAGGAGATGAAGAAGGGTGTTATGATAGAGCACCAGTAGAGGAGCCAGCTTTGGGTTCCATTCCAGCAGGCAGTGGTGAGCAAGTTGCAACTGGCTTTAAGTCCGAACTGGTACAGACAGTCACAAAGCGACTGATGCTGGCAAAGTCAAGCAGGCTTGCAGCAATGCGGAAACCAGCTCCTGCCTCCTGTTAGGGTAGGTGTGCAAGAACGAAAGTCAGCCAGTCGTTCCGTTTACAGGTTCCGAATCCAGCAGTCACACCACGGCAATAGTCCGTCCTGCTTACAGAGAAGGTACGTTCACTACAAACTAAAACCGAGCCCTCTTCCTTCACCTGCCAAGGCTACTCTCGATGGACTGTTTTCATGTCGAGCTCTGTAACCTCCACGCACTCCACATCCTTAGCAAGATGAGGGTAGCCTTGACTACACTTTTAGATCTCTGCCAACTGCTTTTTGGGCTCTCCATCCTATAGCGGATTCTAATAGTTTTATTTTTATTTTTTTCAACGCAGTGTAAATTCCCATTTAAGTTCTCTGATTATCTTTGCTGCTTGTATGTTCCAAACATGCTTCAAGTTCATTCTTGTGTCAGCATTAAACATTTCACACAGGTGTGGCCTCAGCAGAGCCGATAATAATTACGCACTTTCCCTGACCTTTTGCCCAACCTTCCTGTAAACTGGCACAATATCTCCCCCCTTTCCTCCCCCCAAAAAAGTGTCATTTTGTAATATAATACACAGCCTTAAACTGTGTTAGGGCTGCTGTGCTGCTCCATTGTGTCTCTTGGAATGCTTTTTACTGCTACTTTAATGTAGTAAATGAAAGGGTGTGATACAGGACAGGTAATAGACAAGATTACAGATTGTGTCTTCTTGTCATTAGCTGAAACCAAGTGCTATAACAAACGTCATCCATTCTTTGCCAAAAAAAATATCAGGAAGTTTCAGTTGTCGGTAGCACAGGAATGGAGAGGGTTAAACAACGAAACCAAACCCCTACGGTTGATCCAGTACAAGTTTAATCATTGAGCCTACTCTAATTTCATTCCTTCACTTCCTCATCAAGCAAGCATCAACTTATAGCCAGTACCTTCTTTTCTCAGCTACTGTCGTCTTATTTTGCTTCACTAAACACTTCAGGACATGAATTCCACCTTGAGGACTATCTTGTGCTTGTAATACCATGCAACTACATCATTTCTAGTTACGGAGGAACCTAGGTTTAAACCCTGAGTCTAAGCTCCCCTGGCTAGCGAAGACAGACGAGATCTGGATCCGTCATGGTAATTTTGCAATCCTGCTCGCTGAAAGCACACTGAGGAGAAGGGCTCCATCACGGACTCTGAGTCATGGGCTGTACCAGGGGTGGAAATCCGTCTCCTTGCCTGGACAAACCATTGTTTGAACAGAGTCAGCCAAAGCCCCAGGCACATCCCTGTAGCTTGCTCAGCCAGTCCCTCCCTGCCGCTGGTGCCAGTGCAGTTGCATGGATGGGTGCAGCCAGCACACCTCCTCTACCGCTCCCACTGCGGACTCCCAGCGCGGGGGGTAGCACTAACCCAGCTTGCTCCGACTTGCTCTTGAGAAGGACAGCAACGAAACCTGTAGCCAGTACCTTAATAATGGCAGCACAGTTAAACTAATAGCTTCTTGCTCCTTGCCTAATTTGCTGATGCATCCTCACACTAACATGTAGTAAATAATGTTCCCCGTATAAAGAATGTACAATGAAAACATTTAAGTTCAGGGCTTCCTTTTGTGAACTGCAGGCTCTCAGCCGGTCCAAATCCACAGAGCTCCATCAGAGCTGCGGTCACTCATCACCTGCCCGGCATATCAATCCTTGCCCGGTATCAATCCACAGAAAAGTGCCAACTCCCATGGCATTCTGCCAAATCCCATCAGCTGAGAAACTGTCCTGATGAGCACGATGTTCTCAGTAATGATTCACCCTCATCAACATCGCCATTAGTCAGAATATTTTCAGAAGCATCTCTGACATGGTTTAGGAGCTCTTTAATAAACATACATTTAGATAAGCTATCTTGGGGCAGGGAGATAAATGAAGGAGGCCCACTGCAAGTTGGAAATGAAGTGTGGCAAAACAATTCTGCAAAATGTTTTATACTTTATATCTCTCTCCCCACAGAACCTGAGGGGCTCACATTAAACACCATAAATCAGACCACCTGGGGCTCCCCTATGATTATTGCAGCTGCATGCTGCAAGCTCCAGTACAAGAAATGTTCCCTTTTATTGTAAGGAAGTAATAGGCCATAGCCCAAGTCTGCCAGAAAAATGCACAAATCAAAAGCAGGCCTTGCACAAAATCAGCTTCTGATGTGTTCGTTTGCTCTGGCTGTGTGTGGCAAGCTGACAGTCAGAATCACTTTGTCCTCATTGATCACCGATGCTTTTGCCAGCAAGGTGAGTAGTATGTGGAACGACCAATTCTAAAGAAACATCAGCTCAATGGAAAATAAAACCGAGACGTTTGTTTTATTTTTGTATCTTCTCCCTAGTGAATTTCAGCAATTGGGAAAGGTTCTGGACTCACAGCGCTGAAGGATGAAGCTCTCTCCCAAGGGCACACACAGCTTAGACAGCGGTGGCACAGCCACCACAGATGTGCCTGGCTCCTGGAGGAGTCCCCATGGGTCAACAGCAAGCCACCCCCAGGCCCAGGCAGTCTGGGCCTTCTGCTGTTGTTCCTAAGCCCTATTTTCATTACCGAAGTCAGTCAACTGCAGACTGCCAGAGATGACACACACAGATGCGCAAATCCTCTGAATATTTACCCAAAAGAAGTGATGGAAATGAAAAAAGGAAAAGTAGCAGTCTTTTCCCAGTAATATAATAGTAACATCCTTCACTGCTATCTCAGTCCAAAACCTGACTCTCATCATTGATGGGGTGGGAAATCCATCTTGTGAGAATTTCTCCTAGGAGATATGTTAGGGACATTTTGCCTCAAACATCGCCTTTGACACCTGCATTGCCCAGAAAGTCAGAGGTTAGTGGAGCCTTGATGTGTCCCTACAAAATCTTTGGTAAAGAACCTGATAAGGAGCACATCATAACCATCAGTTGCCTGGAAGAAGGATCATGATGACACTTGTTGAACAGCCTCTTTGGTGGCCCTCCAGATTTTTGGTACAACATGTTTCTGTGGAAAGGTCCTGCCTTGCTCTCAGACCTCTGAGATAGTGTTTGAAACACGGAACCACTCGGACTGTTCTGCAGGAAGCCCTTTCTCTTATTGCAGTGCTGATATCTCCCTTCTCAGATATCACGTCCCAGCCATGCAATAAAATAAGGAGTGGGTCATCTGGTTGGGCTTAATTTAGTATTTTGTTTGTGGGCTTTAACAGTATACACAAAATATGGCAGAACATATGCACGGATCCAAGGAGAAGAGGTTATTGAATGAAAGAAAATGGGAGGTGTTTGCTAGATAAGGGACTAGAGGAAAACTAAATGCTGTTTCAGTCCAGGAGCACAACAGGAAAAAAAAAAAAAAAAACCCACACCTTGATACCTTAAACTACTGCCTGAAGTGAAGTGTTTCCTAACACATCACCACCTTCTGATGTTGGGTTTGGTTTAGTGGTTTTTTTTTATTATTATTTTTATATCTGTATATACACACAAAAAAAAAACCCAGCACAGAATACAAGAGCTGGCAGCAACAAATTTGTTATTGCACTCTAAGATAACTATTTTTAAACTTTAGTCTTTTCCTCAGAAGCTGGCATCTCGGTAGGACAAGTCGTATTTGATGGCCAAGAAAAATAAACCAACAGGCAGGAGAGTTTCCCTCTGTTGTGGCTCATTTATAGCGCTCAGGTGGCAGCAGAGTAGAAGCAAACCTGCAGAAAACATCCGAAGTCAATGGATTTCTTCAGGCAGCACTAAAGCTGTCAAAGTAGCCTTTTGCTGCACCTGACAGGTAGGAAGTATATCTGGAAGCCTACCAAGGGAGAAAAGGTTCTGGTTTGAGCATGCTCTTCTCACGGCAAGGAAGGGATGTCTGGGACTATCACAGTTGAGAAAACACAAATCAGCCCTAAGGCCATTTTTTTCATATTTGCATCAGGAGCTAGGTTGCTCTTTGCAGAGCTGGAACCCAAAAGTGACCTCATGCTACCTTCAGACAGGTTTTCCTATGCTTAGGCTGAGAACAGCACAGTCAGAGCAGAAAGTCAGATCTTAACCACGCTACAGGAATGGGAGAAGCCGGAGCATTGCTGCTACAGGAACAGGAGAAGCAGGACTGGAGAATCATCTCAAAATTCAAGCCATCTTTAAAAAAAAAAAAAAAAAGAAAATTATCCCCAAGCAAATTAGTTACCAGAAAAAACATCCTGCCTTCCAGCCCATCAGCCTGTTTGACAGTACCTGTCAAAGATAAAATCTTTCAATGAATTAAAGGAGGGGAAAGGCCAATCCCTCCTAGTTATGGTGCTGTGATTTACATCGGTATAATTATATCTTCATTACTGCGGGGACTGACTAGACCTCCAGGGAAACACTACTAGTACCTAAGAACTTTTATTTTTAATTGTGATAGATCTGCCACTGTATGTCTAAACCGATTAAAACACATTGGAACAAACCAAGATTAATAGAAATATAGTGCTAGGCTATAGTTCAGATTTGTTAAACGTTAAAGTAATTGCATTACATTCTTTCCAGACTTTAAGTGGTAGGACACTGGAATTGGGTCGTGACATGACATTACAAGGGTAGTATATATAGTATTCTTTACTAGCAGTACTCTCCTCCAGATCGATCTTAACTTAATATCAATTCCTTATGCTTAGTCGTTACGATACTTGCCTATAATTCAGATACTAATATCAGTTTAACCTGGAATTTACTGCAATCACTTTCCCTCTGAAAAGTGCCCTCATTTAATCAATGAAAACCACCGTTCTGAGGGCCTTACCTTCAAACAGCGAAATCAACCCCCCTCGCCGCTAGCAGGCTCTTCAGTTGGAAGAAACTGGTGCAAAGATGCAGAACACCCGCTGCTGCCACCCACTTCTCTGGATACACACTCAAGTCAGCTCAGGACTAACACCCAGCAATACCACCTCTCACTTTGCAACCAGATGATAGAAATAAGCACCTGCAAAGAGCCTCACCCTTTAACTGTGGCCTAAATTTGTCTCAGAGTTGTTGGAACCAGCTCTTGCACCCCAAAAGAGAACTTGAGTCATCAGATCCCCCCTACTCAGCACTTGACCTTTATGGGACTATGCACATGCTTAAAACTGGGAGTGTTCTTATCTCCCTTACACTTTATAAGGGCTGGTGTGCACGTATGCAGATGTGTGTGCAACACGTGTGCTTGGGAGGGTTTAACTTTAAGGTTGGCCTACAACATGCCTTTCACAACGTTTCCAGATTCTCCGCCCCAGCCTGGTGGCTGTGCAGAAACTGTTTTCATCTGGAACAACTCCCATACTCAGCACTTTACGTAACGTTATACCCTACACAAATAATAATGAACAAACATGAAAATGGAGGAAAACAGGTGAAAAATTAAATTTGTTAAATAAAAGCCCCATGCTGATGCACAGTTTGTGGTATGCCCCAACGTTTTTCCCTATCTTTTCAGTCTCTTGACCAAGTTGATATAAGCAGCGTGATCCTTAAAACATATTTCCATTTGCTTCAATTGCATTAGAAGTTTACATACGTATTCGTGGTGTTAGATCCTTAATGGGCATATCTGGGGGGAAAACATTATTTAATATGCATGCATGAGTATATATTAAGCCTTAATAAACTTTGAATAAATTCATTCTTAGAAACATCTTACATCCTCAGTGTAGTGTTTTCCGGTTTCCTTTCCACCAAAAGATGAGAGACACAGAGGAAAACTAGACTTAAAATATAATGCAAAAGACAAAAAAAAAAAAAAATCAAGTCTCTTCTAGATTAAAACTTGTCCACCGCTGACTTAGCTGAAGTTGGCACAGACACCGCAACATGGGGCTGGCATTTCGCCGGTACCCAAGGGACCCGTTCGTTCCAGCAGACCTTCTCTTGTGGTCTCTTAGACCATCCCCGTTCATTTCCCAGGACCGCGTTCTGCACAGCAGGCAGAAAGGATGGCTCCTCACGTATGCAAATTCCTCCATATCTTTGGGGCTCCTCTAGCACCCACCCATTCACAACAAGTAAATCGCAGAGAGAAGCAGGATTTAGCTCTGAATAGCTTTGCTTTTGCTGATATAACTTCGACCCTTGACGATAGTTAATGTCAGGGTTTTTTTTGCATTCAATTAATTTAACGGTCCAGATTTTTAATTTGCATTTCATTTAACATTTCAGATTTTTAATTTGCCAGATATTGTTTATCAAGTATTCATTTCAGCGCCTTTCACTGTATATACAGTGCATACTCCTCAGTAATTAGTGTGCAGTAAATTAATTCTCTCCTTGTTCCTTCATCAGATATTGGATTAAGAAACTTCCACTGTACCAACACAGTGAGCTAGATTAGGAATTTCCCATCCATAATACCTTTGTTTAATATTTGTCTTGTATATGTTATGCTGCCTTAATGCTTTACACGATAAGAAATGTTATAGTTAGAAGCAGAAACCTCCAATTAATTTAAGTTGAGTCACATATTTGTTTGAAATTATTAGACTCAAATTAAATGTGTTCACATGGTTCTGCAGTCTCTAGCCCTTTAGGAGGCCCTAATTTTCCTTAAGGAAAAAAGCAAGGCTGTTCTGTTTATATAAAGGGCATTTAAATCGTCTGATGATTTTTCATCAACTGCAGTGAGTGCTAAATCAGACCCAAAGTAAACACCTGGTTATAGATCTGTCTTCTGCATGATGTCAATATGGGCCAATGACCAGCGAAGGTGTCCTCTTACAAACCCAGGGAAAGCAGCACACAAGCTCAACAGAAGGGCACTGCCACCACAGGCCACTGAAATCATGCCTGTTTCGCAAACATTTTCACAGTTCATTTCACCTTTTCCACATCCACTAAGCAGCACAGAAGACAGACACGGTTGTTCTCAGATCAGGCCAAACTACGTGAGCACCTTCGCTCAGCGATTAAGGCTCCTCTTCTCAAACTGTATTCATCCTTATCTGAAATAACCCTGCAAAACTCACCCACCTGCACAGGCTTCATGCAGCAGTCCAGCTGCCCAAAACGTTAGAAAATATCTTGCAAGGGATGTTTTTGCCTATATGGATCAATGGAAAATTTAGTAAGTTGTGTTTGTTTGGTTTTTATGCTTTGAAGGTCTACAAGCTCACGAATGCAATGTTCTCCTTTGGTGACAGGAGCAGGTAACATGAGTGATGTGCGACAGGCAGGAGGAAACGTTGCTCCCTCCTGAAGCTGTGCCTAGAACATCTTAGGTCACATCAAGCACCGGTGCAGGCACACAGGACACCCGAGGCCAGCTTAGACAAGCCCCAGCTTTATCTACAGGGAATGGAGAAGAGGTAGAGAGATGATCTGGGGCAGAAGAGGTTTGGAGGTATTTTTGAACCAACTTATTGCCGAGGAGTACGAACAGGCCACCCGGTATTGAAATTACCCACAGCCACGTGGATAGCTCACAAACCTCCCCCTTGCTTTTCTGCTTGAACCAGCAAGAGAGACAGTTACACCTGGAGAACGGTGGGGTGGGAGGGGAGGAACATACCTGAGCCAGAGGCCCCCCAGCGCTGCCCAGGATTCTGTACGTGCCCCCAATCGCATGGAAAGCACAGACTTCGTGGCCGTCTCCTTCTCTGGCAGCTATTTGCCAACGGACACGGAAACGGCACAATTTGGCCCCAAGCTCTCTTCTAATTTCAGCAAAAGAAAGCCAATCATCAGTATGGAAAAGGGCTTCCTCAGCACGAGGCGCTGAACAAAATCAGATCCCTAAGGCTCTGACAAGTTGATAGCAATATTTCTTTTCCTAGTCGGGCCCATCAGTTCAAGCAACACACACAAAAATCAACAATCTTACAAAAGTGCAAAGTGACATGAAGATCTCACAGGTCATATTTCTCCTCTGGTTGCAACGTATTTTGCCTTATAATGAGAGATAATGCTTTATTTTATTTAGAAATCTTAGGCTTTTTTTTTTTTTTTAATCTAAAATGTTCAGTTTATTCAGTAAATAGCCTATCAGGGTAAAGGGTCACTGAGTGTGCCAAGGGAAAGTATATCTTTTGAATTAAAGGATCGAAAACTCAGTCAGGCAGAATACTGGTTGCTCTCAAGAACATTATGGGAACTAATGAAAGAACCCGATTTCCTGCCTTATACAATTAAGTAATCAGCTGCCTTTGGTTACCCCTAACAACTTACACAGACAAGGGGATTACTAAGCAAACAGGCTGCAGCATTTCAGAATACACAGGCAACGGGAATGCTGAAATGACATGCATTCCCAGGGGAGTCACTACCTTTTCAATTTTAAGAGAAGGAAGTGGGATTATTGAAAATTTAGGACTTGGCAGACCTTTACAGAAGCGCTCTGGCTGATGTAATGTGCACTATCAAAGCTAAGTACAAAAATAACCCTTGCCATCTGAAGAACGTTTCCCTTACCACCTATTCTCCAAGGTACAGTGAATTCCCAATGTGGTTCAAATGAAGGGATGCTTAAATGCGATATTAAACTATCTTGTTCAGACCAGAATGAATTCCTATGATCATGCATTTAGTATGAAGCACTATGTTGTGGCATACCGCAGTGAAAAAGAATCGCGCTAAACAAACGCCCAGCTTCAGCTGCGGGTAACTTTTATTTCTGAAAAGTAAGGAAAATATTTCTTAATCTCTTCAGAGTGACTTAGTTTGCACAAGTAGTAAATAAGCAGCGAACAGCCGCCCCCAGTCCCTCCCAAGGTGCCTGTTGGGGACAGGGTTTTCAGGATTTCCGTTCTCAGCGCTCACCAGAAGTTTCTTAGAGATTTAGGACTTCAGCAGAAGCGCTGCTGAGTTTTGGGAATCCACCCCTAAACCAACACTACGATGAGTGGTGGAATAAACACAGCTTAGTTTTCTCGCAGCGGGGAAGTGTTATTTGGGGTTCCCTTCTCTTTATGTTAATAGACTTCGCTGTCCGCTTTTCAGCTAATTGGTGCTGTGGGAGTGCGGTAACAACACCCCACGGTACTTTCCTGAGCACTCTGCAGCTTTCTGGGGAGGGTGAGGGGAACCGCTGCTTTCTATGAGGTCATTCCAACCTGGCAAATAAAAATTTGAAAGTCTGCCAGGGAAAAGAGGCGATGAAGTTATTTACAATTTGATGAGAAAGAAAAGATAATGGGAGAAAGAACATGAGCAATATTCTTGTTCTAGAGTGGCTGAATGCCCAAAGTAAAGAAAAACTAAAACGCTGCGCTGCTCACTTGAAACCGCCAAAGGGAGTGCTAGAAGTGCTGAATGGAATAGTGCTTCAGAAATAAGGTAAATATTCACCCTGACTTGCTATTATCTGCTGAGGCACTAGAGACATATTAAATAAACAGCTGTGCAATGTTGAAAATACTTCCAAAAGAATACGAGAAAACTGTTAGCATTGCCAAAAGATAAC
>VWZL01005178.1:8499-52179 GCA_013396915.1 Stercorarius parasiticus | reverse complement strand
GAGCCCTGAGGGACACCACTGGTGACCGGCCGCCAAGAGGATTTCACCCCGTTCATCACAACTCTCTGGGCACGGCCATCCAGCCAGTATTTTACCCAGCGAAGAGTACACTTGCCTATGCCATGATTCGCCAGCTTCTCCAGGAGAATGCAGGTGGGAAGTCTGGCCACTTTCCTGCCATGATGCTTCATAGAAGCCACGGCTTATTTAGTTTAATTACACTCATTTGCGTGGATCTGAGAAGCGAAGCTCCATGGTTTTACTTCAGTGTTGTGTCCAGAGCTGCCTGATGAGCACTAGCAACTTGCCCAGATACTGTTAGAGTGAGACTAACTCATAATTGTCGATTCCCTCATGGAGCCAACAAGGTAACGGAGATTTTCCTTAGCATAATTGGCAAGTGTATGGCCTGCCTGATTGTGGCAGATTCGAGCTTTGGTTTTGCCATGACACTAAAACGGTGAGTGTCCATACTGGACACAAAGCCTTAATTAGTACAGGTCAGTAGGAGGCACATTATGTCCTGGCTGGCAACAAAAACATGAAATAAAAGAATCTTTGAGTTTCCAAAACTAAGCGAAATTAGAAGCATCCCTTTCCAACAATCATAACATGAAAATACCTGGAAAAAAATGGGGTTTTGCACAGTGCAAAATAGCACAGTTTGGTCTGCTGCAAAAAAAGGAAACACAAAAATAAAGTTTTGCTTTCAAAAAAACCATGAATTTAAGGGACTTGATCAGTCTGAATTTTTTTTTTTTTTTTAAATCAAAGCGACATTACTGATGCCAAAGCTTAATGTTTTATTGCCAAAACTTAACGTTTTATTACAAGATTTGCGATAGCCTGATGGAAAATAGCAAGATTTTTCTGGGAACCCCCATTCCCAGAATCTCATCATCATTTGAGAATCTATTTTATTGACAAGAGATACATTTCCAGCCCTCACTGATGTGGGCAAAGTAATGTTTTTAATCCACTTTCATTGTTTTGAAAGATCTGGCTCGTTGAATAGTAAACATTTGGGGCTGGCCATATGTATTTCACTGTTTCTCTGCCTAAGCGTAGGCTCAGAGAACACTTCTCTTTTGCCAGAAACGCTTCCTGGCTAACGGTTTCTGGGCGACCTCGATCATTATTTTCACAGGGCACCGGAACAGATTCTTTGGGCGAGGGCGGCAAAGGAACCTGTCGGAGAGTAACAAGAATCTCGCCACAGGGCCACGGGAAAGGAGAGCCTTTTGTAGATAGCTGTAGAGGTACCTGTGAAGGAGGATGCTGCCTCTGCTCTACCCGAAAGCAGTACCTCCCTGCTCCCTTTGGTGAGTCAGGCAACGTGCAACTGCCTCAGCAAAACCCAAATTTCATTTTGATATGCTATTCTTCCAATTTCCCTTTGGCGACTGAGCGTGTGCCTGTTCACACCCATTTACAGACAATATTTCACTCTTCAGCAACTAGCAAAGCAGTTCCTGGGACTGTCAAGTCAACCAGATGAAGACTGACTTCTTCCTACCCAAAATATTACGCAGCACAATTCTTCAGTTTTTTTCCTTGCAAATGAGCCTGACAAGGGCCGTATAACGTGCAAATCGAGTTATACAAACAAAAGCACAAGAGAGCACGAATGGAAATAAAATTATACAGAAGAAACTTAGAACAGTTGTGAGGCTGCACAGACAGCAATTAGTGGGCCGGCAATGCAACAGAAAAGATGAATTTACCATTCAAAAAAAAAGCCCTGACAGCACGTATAACACGTGCTCCACATGAACCAAAAGACAATGGTTCCTCAGAGAGAAGAGCTGTATTGACACCAGCATGAATATACTTTCCCCCCCGCCCCCCCATCTATGCCAAAAACATATTTTCTAAGGACCAGTCTCAGGTGGTGATGTGAAGATTCCGGAATTCTATCACCAAGTCATTATGTGACCTTGAGGAAAATGATTCACTTAAGTGCACGGGGTCTCCATTTACCTATTGTAGAAGAGGTATATAATCATAACAACACTTATCAATAAAGCAAAAGGGTTGCGAGGCTTAATTAATTGTTAAGCGCTTCAAGGTCCTCAGCTGCATAATGGCAATCTTTATTAATTAAGTTCTATTTATTAGCTATCACATCCCTTACTTATGTAAATATACCAATTATTATCTTTATAGCAGCTCTAGACATTTTTCAATCCTTGCTTGGGGTTTTTTTGCAGTGGGTTTTCTTTTGGTTTTTTTTTTTTTGTTTGGTTTTTTTTGTTCTTTTTTTGGGTGTTTTTTGCCATATTGTAGTCTAAAGATTTATTTTTATGAACATATAGAACTGACCGATGGGTCTACTCAGCTGCTTCTGCAAGTTTCTCCAGTCACCCACTGACCAGTTCTGGCCCGTAGAGCCCCACAGGAACAGACCCATTGTCTCCAACTGAGCAGGATTTTACCCGCCAAGTTTAAAAACTAAAGAGCACGTACAGCCGTCCTTTTGCATTAAGGATCCTACCTGCAAAGGACTGCAAGAGAATACCCAAAGTCTGGTTCCACCTTCATTTAAGTGAAAAGGAAACGACGTATTCTGTAGTATTACCTGGGGCAGGAGGGGGAGGAAATCAATGAATGAAACATATCGAGGGGAAAAAAAAAAAAAATTAAAAAAAAGATGATTTATCTTTCTATTTTGGGATACACGCTCAGTTCTTTGGGGGAGATGGGGGAAAAATGAACAAATGATTTTCAATCTGACAGTTGTGAGTGATCACAGAAGTAATATTCTGTATGTGATACAACTGAGAAACTCTGTTGTCTGTCAAAAATAAGAGTGAGCATTGTCTTAGGCAGTAACACCTGATTATTAATCCATACTTCAGAATAGACTTAAAATGTATTGACAGCTTCAAGCAGAAAATGACAATGTACAGACTCTTTTAAATTCCTAAGGGAAATCCAGAACTATAGGTAAAGCTACCATTAAGGTAAAAAAAAAAAAAATTCAAAATTCAATTTCTTTACAGATGCTCTAAATTAGTTGTCATTAGTTAGCTATTGTATGTGCCTGTATAAACAAATTGTTGGGCCATTGATGAGCTCAACTTCGTGAAGCATCTGAGAACGTGTGTTTGGAAAGGGATACCACAACTTGGGAGCATTTTGAAGTAACTTACAGATCAGCTAACTCAGTCAAAAGATAACTCACTTGAGAATGATATAATTACTTTCAGTTTGCTTAAAGCCAAGGAAAAGTTGACACAGTGATTAAGGGGAGGGGGGGAGGGTGAGCAAAGGAGGAAAAAAAAAAAAGAAAAAGTTACTTTATACTGCTTGAAATTGGGCTGTTCTGAGGCCTGGGACCTGAGCTTATTTGAAGAAAGATTATCTTGACAAATTGGATAAACATTTTGTGCATGACAGGACGCTGATGGAGAGTCTGTTCTGCAAGCACACCTGGGGGATAGTTTGCTTAGTGTGTGACCAAGGTGTTCGGCTCACCCCGCGTCCTCCCAGGGCGCTTTGTTTACCCTCTGACAGGTAGAGGCAGATCCGAGGCCTCCAGAACAGTTCCTGCAGACTTTGCAGATGCATTTCGCTCCCTCCCCCTTGGGACAAAATACCTCTTGGCTGCACTCGTCCACAAAAGGCTCCACCAGACTTCCACAAATAAGTTTGTATTTAAGGAAGCCTTAATTGCAGGTGGGCATGTCCCCATCAATTAGTGACCAATGCAAAACAGGAGTTCTATCTCCATCCCTCACCATTGACTAGAAGGGACCACCCCAACGCCCTGATAAAGTAGTGAAAGAAAAGCACGTCCATGAACACAGCCTGCTGGTTAATTAGCAGGGGAATGAGCATTACCTGGGCTGACTCTTCACTTTCCTACTAACAGGGATGCAGAAGTCAGCTTGGCCATTTTGTTCTGCCTTCGCCTTGATGTCAGAGACTGAGCGACACAGGACAGTGTGCCTGTGCTCAGCCCACGAGCACGCCCTTGGCCACTTTCTACCTCCAAAGCAATGAGCTGAGCCCAGAGGGCAGTAGTGGAGGAGACAAATTCTTCGGAGAAAGGAAGGATCAGGGTGGTACTCGCCTCACCTCACTTTAGCTGCTGCAGGGTAGGACAAGGCAACCTCTAGAGGAGGTCAACCTGGCCACCAGCTGCCAAGAGAGCACACCCGGCGCCCTGAAACTGGATGCCTAGCTTTTGGGTGGCTAAACTGAAGGGGGCTGTAAGCCATCTCCAGCTACCCGAGCCAAGCACACCAGTACATGGTCTCAGGGAAACAAGAACACCGAACTGGCAGACTTCTAGCCAGACCTATTAAGTGTTCTGCAAAGCTGCTATCAAGCAGCATGGGGAGCGAGCAGTATCTTTTACACTCTGTCAGCACATCCCCCCAAATCCTCATCCTCTACCTTGCTCTTTGGGGCCAATTGGCTTCCTCTACCTCTTCTTATTCATAAGACATTTTAAGAGGGGAGATTAGAATTAGGGATCTAAAATCGACAGATTGGATTGACCCTCTGGACATCAGCCATAGATGATAGTATGTTTTCCATAGGAATGGCCTGTAATGCTTCTACCTCTTGTGGTCACTAGACCATGAAGGCAACTAAGCACTGGGGACTTGCCATATAGCACAAGAATGTTCATATTGCTTGCTGGACCAAGGCAGGACTATAGAGATGTTCACAGCGTTTATTCTGAGCGTTAAGAAAGGGCCAGTTCCCTAAAGCGAAAATCAACCGCTTATGTACCGCATCAATAAATTATTAGTCTTCCTTTCAAACCAGCAGCAATGAGCAAACAAAACGAAGCCAGAGCTGCCCTGCAGCAGGGCTGTGTCACCTAACGCAGATTTGATTTAAAACGCACGGAAGAAACAAAGAAGCACTACTAAATACCTCAGAAATGTTTGAGGGGAAAAAAAAATAACTTGGGAAGGGGGGGGGGTACCTTCATTGATTTTGTCTTTCAGACCTAATTTTCCAGAATAGCTGCCATCACTGTATTCAAAAAGCAGCAAAGCAGCAGAAGGTGTCGTAAAATTGCTTTCCTCCAGAACGCATTTTTGCCCAGGCGATGTACGTCGCCACAGCGCTCGGGCAGCGCACCCCAAAGCTAACGGGCGTTTCTCTTGCGAGTTATGACAACTTCAGAGAGTGCTCTCCACGCGAGATACAGATAGGTGGATGGAGATAAACCACCTCCGTCCAGTGGGAGTAGTATAAACCTTTGCAGGTAGACTTGGACTCATCAAACAAGTACCGTCATTAGAAAGTGATCTGAAAACAAAGAAGCTGAATGATAGGAAACGAATATTTTTCCAGGATGTAACAGCCTAAAGGACACAACCACAAAGTTAATAAGCTCCTAAAAGTAGCTATGTATCTCTAGCTTGCCCTGAGGTGTATTTAGGTGATGAGAAGTGTTCTTGTGATGCAACTCTTGCACCTTGTATTTCATTACTTGAGCGTTGTCAATACCCTGACAGAAGGGGTTTTCTTTTCAGGTTGACTGAAATAGAATTAGGACACTATTTCATTCCAATTCATACAGTTATTAATAAAAAGCGATTTTTCCTTATTTGCCTGTGATACTATACTGCACACACAAGAAGAACAATGGTTGTCAAAACCAGAGTCGGCAAAGCAGGAATGTTCTGACTTTTAACGCAGGTGATGATGTGAACTATTGTCTCCCAGCTTACACGGCCACGGCCGCATGAGCGCTCCGCAGCCAGCGCATCGCTGTTTGCAGGAAGGGATCCAAGCTACAGAGAAAACAATGACTTCGCAGTTTCATAGAATTCCTCGGGCATAAATGAGGCAAAAAAGAGCACCAAAAACTTAGTGCAAGAGAGGATATTTAGCGATCTAACATCAGACATCAAAACTTGATGCAAACCTGCCTGATGTCAGGCACGAATCTCAGCCATAGACGTCCCTTTTGATGGAAGATGCACAAGACACCCTCATTATTGAAGCCTTTTCTCAGGGAGTAAAAGATACTACTTTCCCTCCCAATTTTATTCTCTCATTTTCTCTCTACAGATTTCACTTTATTCCATTTCAGCCAAATTATTTTTATTTTCAGACGGAAGAAAAATAAAGCTAATTTTCTCTACAAAATTAATCCTTGCACACAAAACTTCCCCACAAACTCCCTTTCTGAAAAATTCCCAGTATCTTGAGAAAACTTCCAAAAGCAATTAAAATAAAGAAAGCCAGAGACACCTTTGCCTTTAGATTAGTTTTGCATGGCCCCTTCAATGATGCCCACATTCCTGAAGATCCCACGTTTGTCCTCGAGAGGTGGAAGTCACTGCAGTAGTAGGCGACGCTGAGCAGTGATCAGACGGATATGTTTACAGCAGAACTTTCCATCTGCACAATCCATCAGGCTCCGGTGATTGAGAATGATATTTTTCAAAAGTAGGTTTTCTTTTTAAAAATAGGACTTGCGTGGTTTCTAAAAACAGGGCAGAGAACTTTGCCAGCAGGATGTCTGCAAACGAGCTTCCTCTCTATATTCCAAGTGCAGAGAGCAATGAAGCTGCAGCATCCCTGCTAATTCTCAAAGTTTTAAAACTACATGTTTCAAGACCAGCCGGGACCACTGGGACCGTTCAGGGGGTCAACCCAGTTTTGAAAAAAATCTGTTCTTCAATGCCTTTGCTACCTGGTCTAGCTAAAGTTGGTTTGACAAACACTCTATATTCACACACGTGCATCACCCTTGGGTGATTTAGAAAACGTTATCTGTACCAATACTGTCACAATATGGTCAATTCCTATTTTATGGGGGTTTTGGTTTTGTGTTTTGGTTTTTTTGGTTTTTTTTTTTCCAAATACTGTGTGTGATTTTGATCTCATAAACAAAACGTTCACGGCTACAATTGGTAGCCTCTTTCCTTACACTGTACGTTAGGGTGTACCCACCCAGAATATCTATCAAAGGCCATTACGCAAAAGACAACCGGTCCTTTATAGCAGAAACGCTCCGAGCCCCATTAGCCGGGCAGACAGGCGTGTTTCGAGTGCAGAGCCCAGAATATAGGGAACCCATTGTTTCGTTTTGGAACAGGCCAGGCAGCCTCCATCATATGGGGGAAACCTTTGATGTCCCTTGGATTTAGAGGGCGAGTCTAAATGAAAGCAGGGGCCAGGGCGGCTTCTGCTGGGCAGGGCAAACTTCTCCTCTCTCTGATGACTGAGACCTTCCGTAGGGACAGAACGGGCTCCCACAGTTGTCACCAAAGAGAAGACGGTGCTGACCGTCAGGACAGAAAACAAGGGCTGTAGAGGCACAGTGTCTGGGGAAATGGCTACCAGCTCAGAGTACAAAAAAAAGGACACTTGGTCTTATGACTAAAGACAAGAACCAGACGCTATGGGCAAATGTAAATATCTGTATATAAATGTACTGATATTGGGCAGCTAGAAACTACTTTTATATTGAGTTGACTCAGCATCAAAGCCACAAGCAGTGATCTTCCTCACCACAATATTTCAGTATAAATCTCGTAAGACATGACAATACGAGCATCTCGAGGACCAACAAGGTGAATCTGTAACTCTCTGGAGCTTCTGGCACAGAAGAGCCATGGGGTCATCCTGGGGATTTAGTGACCAAGATGTGAGCCACAGCGTATAGGGCCACAGCCAGAAGCAAATCCTGTAAGGTCACGACAAGATCTGAAGTCTCTCCTGCTTTTCAACTTGCTTCCAAATTTCTGAGGTTGGTGGCAATGGAGGAAAAAAAATAAACAAACAAACCCACAGTTTGACAATTCACTTTTGGGACAAAACACACGTTGGTTTCTCTGCTCCAGGCTTGAGTCTAAACGCCTATCTAAATATGTTCTTCATGTAAACAATGTGGGTGAGTCTGGATTTGTGAACTAGATCCTCATAATGCAGATTATTTTTTAACAAAAATAATCACGCTTTATTGTGGGACACAGTTGTCAGGTTCTGAGAGGCAGCTAAGAGATACATAAAGTAATCCCTACATAAACAGTCTGGAAACCACTTTGTAATCTTGGAGACAAAAACCTACTATTAGAGTGGTAAACTCCAAGGGAAGCATTTAAAATAGAGTACAAGCAGAACATATACCATAGGGGCTTTCGTGCCTTTACAGGCCAAACGCCCCATTCCGACTCAGGGAAAGAAGCCATGTGCATCCCCAAGCAAACAGCTCCTTTTAATTTCTTCCCCAAGTGCAGTCATGGAGCAAGAGGTTTTGTACGATGTTTCTGCAAGGTGAGCGCTTCTTTACGCTGGATGACATTCTCCTTAGAGTGCTGGGTTAACGCACAAGTAGGATGGGCATCTAGATGGCTTGGGCAGAACCCCCATTTCCAGATTAACAGAAGCATTCAGGAAACTATCAAATCCATTTTTTAGCGATACAATGGAATTCATTCTGCACAATCTGCAGACAACAGAAATAGTAAGCTATAAGTAGACAGTACCTGCTTTGGCAATAGGAAGCTGAAACCCTCATTTGTGAACTTAACTCCCAGTCAAGCCAGAAAACTTTAAACCAGAAGGAAGAATCTTTTTCTCAAATCAAGCTTTGCCACGCAGAGACTTTTTTAATGCCTCCAAACGCATCTAGCCAACAAGCACTGAGATGTCTCTCAAGAACCTTCATTTGTAGTTATCAAAGTCAACAAGACTCTTTCTCGCTAATTTTTAGAGGTTTCATAGCAGAACAAGATATCAGGAGTCTTATTATTTGAGGTCTGTTCATTTTTGTTACAGAGTCAAATTCTCTCCCCGAGACCATTTCCCTCTGCGCTGGCACATCTCACACGGTGTTACCTTTTTGCTTGGTGGGTTTTTCCTGTTCCAACAGTGCATTGCACAAGTGGAAGAGCAGTTTCCTGGGAGGCCAAACTCAGGGGTATCAGCACACCGCCCTCCGCTGCAGCTCCCATTATTCTGGCATTACTATTCGCACCCCCCCACCAGAAGCATGGTAATAAGGGGCTCGATGAAAACCAAACAAAACTACCCGGCTAGAACTCCATGTGAAATATTGACCCAAGAAAAATAAAGCGTGCCTCTTCGATACACATCTGTCCACTTTGCACAGCAGATAGCAGGGGCCTGCCGCAGGTGCTACGGAGAGGGGTTTAAGCCAGCTTCGAAAGTTCATATTGATAAATCAGAAGCATATCACAGCAGCCGTCTGCACACACCTAGTCACATCTGCAAGTCAGATGGAGGCCTTGCAAGGAGCCAAGGGAGGTTTTACATACAGCTGAGCAAACCCTTCCCTCCTCCAGCCACGCCGGCACTTCAGATCCCTCTCAGTAGTTAGGTTCTCGTGCCCTTGCCAAGAAGAACCTCCCTTGTTTCCACCAGGTCCCATCTCAAGGTCTTTCTTTCGATCTGGAGACCCACAAGAAACTATGCTGCTCACTAGCACCATTTTCAGCTTCCATAAAAGAAGGAAGTCATGAAATATTTCTATATACATACACACGCGTTCTACGACCCGATAGACACTGTCTCCCTGCTTGAGACTGCAAACCCAGATTTACCTGAAGAAGTTTGGGGACCAATATAAACACATCTCGCACCTCACTTTGCTTATATCCCAATCCTAATCTCACAGTTCCTCCTTTCTGCAAAGACTCGGCACCCACGACCACAGACCAACCTAAAAAAGCATCAGGAAAAGCATGCACTGTTCTCTTCAACAATAAAGGGGACAGTAAATGCAATAAGCTTGTTTATAGCATTTAACACATACAGGCACCAAATCCACAAAGGACTTTAGCACACATTTAACACTATTCACCAAAACACATAAGACCAACCTTTAAATTTAAGCAGAGTCTTAAATACGTTTCATTGAACAGGGAGAAGTAATTTTAATTACGTGTATAGGGGCACTGGTGAATTAACTCCATAAGGCTGAAATCTCAGAGACTGACAGAAGTTTTGGTTTTTTCCTTCACACCCCTAGATTAAACTCTCCTTTAGATAAAAACCCCCTAAACGAAGTTTAACTTTTGCCAACAGAATCCACTTTCACATTATTTTGTTTTTCTTTTGCATAAGCCTGCGACTTTCACATAATCCGCAAGCAAATAGCTCTATTCTGTAGATTAGAAATTATAAAAGACCATGTAATCAGCTGACAAAAGAACTGAAAACAACCCCAGAGGAAACGCAGAGCTGCCCTCGCCGGCTCACAATGCGCGGCTCTGTCAGCCTCCCACTCTTCCAGCAGATACTCCTGACATCTCTTGTGTCATTACTGGACTTTATGAATGGGGCCGTAGGATGTTTTCTGGTGAATAATCAGAAAGGGAAGGGCCTGGTGTCACGGACAAGGGAGCTGCTTCACTCTCTGCTGACCAGACCCCAGCAATTAGTTCACTGCTTTCTCCTACCACCAACTATGAATCACAGCTCGACCTTGTATTAAAGGCTGAATTGTTGCTTATTTTTGAATAAGGATGCTTAAGAAATTAAGCTATTGTAACCTTAAATAAACTGCACATGGTTTGGTGGTTTTATTTAGTTCACATGTATCTAAATGTTTAGGTACTTACACAAAGTCCCATCAACTCTTTTTGGGTCAGAAAAGTCAGCTGAAAGTCTCAGCAGCGAGAGTTACCCCCAGAGGCTGCAGCTCTCCCCGCGCCTGGTGTGGGCAGAAACATCCCGGTTCCTGCCGGCGACCTCCCTGCTCCCGCTCGGCCGCACACACCTCAGCTGAGAGCTGCGCCCAGGGAAGGGAAAGCCCTCGTGGGGAGATTTTATGTGCAAGCCCGAGAAGTAACAGCCCGCTGCTAGTTGTGTAAGATAGCACAAACAAGCCTGAGGGACCCAGCCCAAGCGTTCCTGTTGTCAGCCGCTCTTTTTGAGCCTGAGGAGCAGTTTCACCTAGATTTGAAAAAGGTCTTTGGAAACAGCAGCCTTACAGGTTTCTGGGAAACCGCCAGTTCCGATACAAGGATGCCCCGGCAGACAGAAAGGACGCAGCATGAACGCAAACCACAGCACCCACACAGGGGAGAAACCTCACGACTCACCCTGCCCACAGAAAACATTTCAGCCGAGCCCAGAGCCCCACAGGACGGAGAGATCCATGCGAGAAGCTTCCTCCTGCTTGCGGGGCAGCTCGTTTCGCTTCACCTTTTTCCTGGGTGGAGCTTGCCAAGTCATGGCGCGTCCAGGGCAATATCTGGCTAATCGATAAATATCTTCTGACATTATTAGGATCTCAGCACCACCGTGGCTTGGCTTGCAGGGCGTCTGGTGGGACGAACCCTGTGGGATCACAGCCAGGGCAATTCCCCCATGGTGCTGATAAATAACAACAACACGCCATCAGGGGTGACAGGGCCAAGAGGCTCTTCGTCAGTGTGCAGGGGAAGGACATTTTTTGAGAACTTGGGAATGAGAGGGCTTTCCAAGGCGATTAAAGATTGGGTATTTTGGTGGAAGGAACAACAAAACGCTGGTGTTGTGTGTGCTCTGTTGACAGGAAACCTGCTAGCCCAGCACACGTGGTCAGAGGTGATCACTGGCGGTGGTAGAAGCAGAGTCCTGACCACCGGTGGTCACTCAAAATCCCGTAGCATCTCGCCGAGGGCAGGGCTGCTGTTGAACTGCAGCGTTGCTCCATACTCACCACGTTTCTTGGTGAGGTACATACAAGATGCTTACCTTAGAGATAAGCAAATAGAGAAAAAATTATTCACAAGTACTCGCTTGAATACAAAGAAAACCGTTTTTAATCTCTGTATAGCCCCTTTTGGATTCATTTTCGCTAAGCATTAGAATCCTGCGATTACTAGAGAACGTTTTTATAAGTGAATTTTAAGTTTAAATACTCGAATGTTCAATGAAAGTACGATTGGGATATTATAGAACTTGTAATTCCTGAAGTCTTGCGTAGTTACATAAGGTAGAAAGGGAAGTAATACCATCTGCCACGTAATTGCTCAGCATCGGCAAATGACGGATTTCGGTTGGACCAGGAATAATTTTAGTGTGGACACACATAATCATTACAGAATGTTTCAAAAAATGAGAGTTTGTCAAATTCAGGGTTATCTCCCCACTAAGTCAATATATCTATTATGTTGTAAAAGCACATGTGCCCTGTACGCATTCTCAGGCACGGAATATAGTTGCCCAGTTCACAAAAGCAGAGTTACATTAACAAGTTCATGGAAACTAACATCAGCTGATCATGCTTTAAGAAAAGAAAGTGGCGAAACACAGATACAACACAAAAGAAGCAATATCAAAGAAGATTTAGACAATCCACGGATAAATCCAGTTCGGTCTTTAATATATTAAGAGTCTGGCCCGTCTATTGTCTAGTTTAGTTGTTCAATCTTTGCAATTCAAGCTTTTTTTCCAACAGCTTTTGATATCTACTTAGGCAAAATAAAAATATTTTCCGATTATCTGCCTCATGATCTTAAAAGATGTGCCCTCGAACACTGAGATTTGTACAGCGAGTGGAGCTGAAAACTGAACTGATCCCATCGCGAGCAAATTATTAGCTTTCTGACTGCGGAAGCAAAACTTCACTTAATCTGATGGCAAATAACATGCATTTCTCCAGCAATTCCTACTCTGACTAATCAGTCAGGCTGATGGATGTTTAGCACTTACCTTAATGCAGATTTTTGCTTTAGCTAACATTTGTAGAAACAGAATCAATTACAAGCTGGAGATTACTGGGCTGATGGGCTCTCATGCTATTGCAGTTGACCGTGCAATTGGGTTTCTAAGTGACAGACACCCCAGGACAGTCTCAGCTTGGCAAAGTCCTCCTTACTTTTCCACTTATCTAGCTTACTCTTCATTCAGCGCTTCAATTTCCCAGCCTTTGCCTGGTTCTCTGAGCCATCTGAGCAGAGTGTGCGCGTTTGGCTCTTTCCTGCTGAAGAAGTACCTGCATCTGGGTGCCTTCTGCACAGTGGGCCACCACCCTCCGGCACAGCCATCGGGACAGTGACAATATTGTCCTCATGACCAGTGAATGTTCAAACGTGGAAGCATTGCATGAGGGAAGACTTTCACATGCGGAAGCTGCACAGAGGGCTGTTGGTCAACACAAAGCAAAGCCTAGCAATACTCAAGAGCACGCTGGAAATCTTTGCAATTAATGCTTTTAATCAGCATGATCCAAAGCAAAAGAGCATTGTTGCAGTTAAATATTTTTAAAGCTGCAAACAGTTCCTGCTTTTCCTACTTCAATGGATTGCCATTGCTCCCCTCACCCCACCCCAACTCTACTATGCAGTATATATTTACTAGCAATTACCGCAGCCCTGTTTTCACTTGTTCCTTTCCTAGAAACACAGTTAGGAGTCCTCCCCATCCGCATTAGAAACACCGGTGCTTACAATCAAACCTCTAACTCCTGTTCCCCAGCAGAGGTGGAGAAGGCCCAGCACTTGGCAGAACCAAGCCCAGCAATAAAGGTAATATGAATTTAACTGGTTCCAAAAGGTCTCATCCATAGACTAAATGAGTATCTTTAGGGGAGAAATTCTATTAAAATTTAAGCAGGTAGATGACATATGAAAGTAGGACGGGGGGTTTTCTTCAATTAGCTAACTGTCTCTAGCCCGGAGCCAGAGTCTCAAACGTTTTTACAACACAGTGATACTCCAGTTCACATCTGTCAGCTGGAATATTTACAGCTTTGTAATTATTGAAATTGTCTGAACTCCAGAGCTGCAAGTGGGATGGCTTGGATGGGGCAGTCTGGCACAAGGTACGGAAATAAGACACTTGCATCCAGTCAGGACCTAAGTTAAATTCGGAAAACTAAAGAGCTACAGAAGCCAGGTTTCCTGCAATTTGCATCTTGTTTTTCATTTTCTCATCTGTAAGTGTTTCTGTGGCCGAGCCACACAGTTTCTTCACCCCCTGGTTTCTTTACTATTAGAAGTGAGCTGACATGACAGATTTTTCACCGTCTCTTTTTAGGAGACCCAGATTCTCTCTGCCCTACTTGTATTCTGCTGTCACAAATCCTATAGAAACTTGTGGCTCTTTACCAGTTGGTGAGCTTTGGCTGAAGTCAACCAAAAGCATCAGAATTTGTTGAAAGGAGAGAGAGAGGGGCAGACAGTATCCTCACCCGGGCCTTAACTGCCTAGAGCTGCGCTAGAAAATCAACCCGCGGGTCATCACAGTGTTGGTGAAGCCAATCCAGCACCAACAGAAAGTGATTCCTTCCAGCTAGGCACCTAGAAGCAGTGGGATGGATCGTCCCCAGGAGGGAAACACCACTGACCCCCGCAGGAGCACGGAGCGGATCCCAAGGGTTCAGCCAGGTGAATCGAAAAGCCGTGGTGAGGCCAGAATCCCGCCCACTACACTGGGGTGAGCTTTACTGGAAGTTTTGGGACCTTTCTTTCCCCCACCAAGAATTATCTAACTCACTGGCACCTTCTGTTTTGATAACGTCAGCAGCTCCCCTGGGAGCAGGCCTACTGCTGAAATGAGATGTGGCAGCAGAGTTGAGGAGAAGAAAAAAAATACAATTGTTTTCCACCAGTTCCTTTCATGGCAGATTTTCCCAGTGCATCCCCAGTTCTTTGACACACACCTACTGGCAGGTCTGGGGTTAGAACCCATCACGGTGGTGGGAAAGAATTGGGCACAGGGGCCATGCCATGATGGGAGATGCAGTTCTTCACGCAGAAGATTCCGTAAGTGATATTTGCATTGAAAAATGTTTACCCTTTGTGTGATCCCCCCCAGGAACAACACAGATGTGGGTTCGTTTTTTTTAAGGCACACTTGGGTAAGTGCAAACACATCTCTTTTGTAATCAGCCTGGGCTGACCCTGTTTAGCCGGAGGTCAACGACCAGCGGCATCTGACCTGCTGAAGTTAATGCGGCAGAACAATGGGAGAGGGTTGGCGAGGCCTTATCCTATTACCTTTTTGATACCAAATTAATTGTTTTTCTCCCTCTCAATGATTCCCTGACCTTTCAGCTATATGTGTTGCTGGCACAGAGTGATGGATTAAATTTAAGCAAGTACATTTCTTGACATTGTCTCACAGATTTAAAAGTTATTTAGGTCTTCCTTTCAGTACTAAGAGGTTTAAGAATGTGCTTATGATTGCAACCTCGTTTGATAGTTAAAGACTGCAAATATTAATTAGCTTGGGAGTACCAGAGACAAGAAAACCAAAGGAAAGTTCAGAAAAAACCACCCCACAAGTAACGTATAGCTAGAGATACCCTATAAACCATAGATAGGCAGCTCTAGATGTCTGGTATAACCTTAATTGCTAGTGCTTTATTAACTGGCAAACCCAAAAGCATTATTTGTAAAATAAGTTTAATTAGTCAGACTGATATTTTTCAAATGGAGAAGTTACCCGTGATATTTCATTGGACGAGGAGAGTTTGCATGGAATTGATTCCTATCACAGCTTTGATTTGATTAAGTTTTTATTTCCTAGTTGTTGGCCCACTTCACCGGACGGAATAAGCTGAGATGACACGGTGGGGACTAACACCATATTAAAAAAAGTGGAAGAAACCAGTTCAGGTTCCAGGTTTTCCCCCCACTATGCATCAGTTAAAGCAAGGAATCCTGGAAACCTGAACTACAAATCTAAAGCTCGAAACATTAGAACTCGCCCGTAGGTGATTGTAAAACACCAAGGCACTAGGCCCGGATGCACGTTCTTCACTCGGTTCAGCTCTCTGTGGGCAGAGCAGCCTTTCCTGCTCCTCACGGTACACGACAGCAAAACGCAAGTGTCACGTTCTGTCAGGTTGTAACGCCCACAGGAGTAAAAATAGTTCTCCTTCAGGCAACACTTGCCACCTGCGTTAGCTGGCAAGGGCCAAATCAGCAGCCAGGTACAAGCTGGATCAGTTCCTCTGACTTCAGATGAACTGTAGGAATGGGCGTGAATCTGGGGCTACCTCATTTACGGGTTTCAAGCATTTTGGCAAGTAATGGAACCTGGTTCCCACCCTCCTTTAGCCTTCCCCCGCCACCACCCCCAAAAAAAAAAAGTTATTGGGAAGTTCAGTTCCCGTTAAGCGATGGGAATTTAGTTCCCAGCTCCCTTGATCCTCTGCACCATCCGGCTATTATCTAGCTGAAGCAGCACTGTAGCGTTAAGTGTATGCTTAACTATTTGCAAGATCACAGCCAGAACTTATTTATTGAAGGTATTTGTCAAATAAACATGCAAAGGCCGTTTGCTTTACTTGGTGGAGTAGATAAGCTTAGAGGTGCTATATCAAGAGAAAGAAAAAACTTTTGACTGGATATGTCCCCAGGAGCCTGGAGAATTACATATTTAGTCACTCATACCTCTGAAAAACGTATTAATTAAGCCATTATAACAAATGCAATACTGGACCACAAGAACAGAACAGGACCAACAGAGAGAAAGTGTTACACCAGTGGTGCCACTGGATAACTTCACGTATTCAACACACTTTAAACATACTCCAAAACTTTAAATACAGATGATCAAGCATATATATTAACAAGATAAAGAGCAATGAATTTCCCATGACAGCTCTGCCCAAAAGTGACAAAAAAAAAACCTGCCTTAGGGAAAAATTGGGAGAGAGGCAGCAAAAGGCTAATCTTGTTATGATGATTTATGGTTTATGAAAAAATTCACCATCTAAGCTTTCTTCAAGTTTTTCCAGAACACCCTTACCCGTATTTAAACACTTCTCAGTAGGAACGGAAACAGTAACCTGTTTCCAGGATAACAATGTACTTGATTTAAACCAAAGCAGAATTTCACAGGAACATACTCAGAAAGTTCCGAATGAGATTAATTTGATGTTCGCAACCAATAACAGCAAGCAGAATTTCAAAGATGAGCGTGACGATCTTCACGTTTGGATGGTTCTGTGCCTTGCTAGCTATCGAATAACTACATGGACAGACTTTTGGCTTACACTGACTTTACTGCAACAGGGAGAAGCTCCATGAAATTATCCTCAAATAGCATAACTGTAAGTAATTTGGAGGGTGCGGATAACAGATAAAACAAAATCACTGCTAGAACAAAACCATAGAAAAAACACATATCACGACCTTCCCAGGGCAAAGTTATAACAGCAGCTAGATCAATAACACGCAAGTCGGAACATTAATTTCAACTGCATTATTCATTTGGGGGAGTGATAACACTGGCTTAGGCTTTAAAAAAAAAATATTGTTGCCAAAAGCTTTCAAAAAAAGGCAGTCTTCAATACTTACATAATGCAATTAGCTACAGTGCTGAATTAAAATGTTAAGGCTTTGTTTTACATATTTAATGGGGATGTAACATACAGAGAAAAAACAAACAAACAGAAAAAATAATTCCCCCAAGAATGTTAATAGAGGAATTGCAGTCAACTAAAAAAAAAAAAAGTTACAAGCCAAAGATTTGCCAGAAGATACCAGAAGTTGCAGGAATTACGACAGGAGAGCTGACACTTCTGTCCCTTCTGATCAGCATTTGGGAACATCCAGCACAAAACCTTTGAGCTCAGTGCAATTTCATTTCTGGTGCAAAGATACATGCTTTAGAAGCCTGATGCATTTCAGCTAATTCCCCTTGAGCTACTGATTTGGGTGTAAACATGCTGCAAATGGTCGACGCGTGACTCACAGAATCCCAGTCTTCTCTTAAACAGACTGAGGAATTAATACGTAATGCAGGTGGAAGGACTAACTTTATCCTCCATAAATAATGAGGTCAACGAGACCAAAGTGGACTTGGGAAGCAATTTTAGAAACTTTAGACTAGAGGAGACAACTGCAGTCTACTTTTACTAAAGCCTGGCGTGAATTGGGAAGGGTGGTTGTTGGTAAAGCCCTTACAGAGTATTTCTGAAATAAAAACGCAAAGACTGTACTCAAATGGAGAGTAACTGCAGGTACGTGATGCACAGATGAAAAATATCTGCCTTATGACTTAGAAAATACCTCATACGAATTCTATATTTGTTCCTCATTTTTTAGAAGTGGAGAGAACAGGAAACTGGCTGGTAAAATTACAGTCCAAAAAACTGACATCACCATTGCTACTGTCCCAAGTACATGATTTCCTAGACCATTAAGCAGCTTAATAAACGTAACAGCTGACTGCTACAAATATCAGCAGCTTAAGAAGTCAGTCGTGTACAGTAAGATTATTTCTCTTCAGGGTCTAGCGCCGCACCCACCAGATTCGTGTGCAATTTCTCTTTCAGATTCCAGCAGAGCAAGACTTCACATTACCATTGTGGTCAACCGGTCAGCCACCAGTCAGACCAGCAAGGCAGGGGAAGCAACCACACGTTCACCCACCACAACATTCACCCTTCTTTCTACATTGGAGCGATGCAAATTTTTGTCAGCCAGTAAAGCCACCATGGGTAACGTTACTAAGGGGAAAAATTCAGTTACAGAGAAAATTAATTACACCTCTCCCTTGAGGGTGGCACTGCATGACCTGGGGCAGAGGAGCTCACGCACCACAGCTGGACGGAGAAGGCTTTGGGAGACGTGGGTGCACCAAAGGTGCACACAACCATCTGCGTGAGCAGTTCCTTCCACAAAGCAGGGGAAGCTTTACGACGAGATTATTACTCTGGCATAAAACAACTAGCAAAGCAAAGGAAAACTGCTGATACCACCAAGAGCTTAGTGGGTGCTCTTCTGTCAGATCAGCACCGGTTATTATTGCTACAGCAAGATCGGGCTCACAAAGTCCTGAGCTTTTCTGGGCTGCCCCTTAGCTGCTGGGTGACGTGGGACAAGGCACTGCACCCCCGTATGCCTCAGCATCTCCGTCCGCAAGGAGAGTCAAACACTGCCACCTCCTTTGCCAATGGATCTTCTTGAACATCTCAAAAATGGAGGGGGAAGAGAAGCGTTATTACTCAAACTGAGTACCAGTTCAGTGAAATTAGGGTCTTTCCCAGTTCCGTTTTCAAACAGCCGTATCTGGTTGGTTCTGTCCATCCCTCACTTCCCCAGTGCCATAAAACCCCTGCGAAATCTGTTGGAGGCTTTGGTTAAACACCCGACCTCATCGCTGTCTTTCGCACGCTGCCGCCAACTTGAGGGGGCAGCAGACCCCGGGGAGAGGCTGCAGAGACGGGCACTGTCCCGACCCTCCTCCCGCCGACCTGCCCCGCGCCATTTTATTAAGGTTGCAGCTCATGGAGCATCCAATGGCACGGCTCCTCACACGCTGCAGAATAAGTCAGCGCATCGGTGCTACCCTGCCTCCCTTGTCCTCAGCTTTCAACTAAATTTAGAATTGACTTTCAAGGTACAGCCTGAATATGTGTGGTTCAAAATGACCTTGCTACATCTTTCCTTACCTTCCTGAGCAGGGTTCTTGTGCTCCAGCTCAGGGTTTAAAACCTAGAAACAGGAATTTGCTCTAAGCTCCTGTGGCAAGCTACAAGTCTCAAGCTGTTTAAAGGTACGTCCAAAGCTAAAGTGTGCTCTGCAGAGAAACGCCTGGGAGCCCGGGTCCGGCAGCTTTCAGCGAGGTATTTAAAACCTTCCTGTGAATTAAATGTTTTTTTCTAATTTATTTCCTGAACTGTTAGCACAGGAATAACTACGTTTTGTTATAGCATCACATTAGTCGTTATTAAAGTCACTACAGAAATTAATAAGGGTAAGTTCCACACAGACGAAGAGCCAAAAGCTGTTTGTACACAGCACTTGCCTTGACTCTTTTTCTTTAGTTTCTTCCTTGCTGCTGGAAAAGAGAGACAACTACATTTGATATGACCCAAAAAAAAAAAAAAAAGGTATGAGTAGGCCATAAAGTCATTAGATTAAATTTATGATAATCTTTAAGTGTCCCCAAACACACCTGTAAAACACCAGGAGATTTTTGTGGCAATTACCCTCCCTGTACTTGGCTTAAAGACAAGAGAAAACCTTTAAATACTGACTCGGATCCCATCATCTTTTCCAGGCGAACCCCAACACCAAAGCTCTGGCTCTCGTGGCTGGGCACCGCAGATCGCAGTGGCACTGGGACGCCTGGTGGGTCACCAAGAGGCACAGCCCTCCCCGTCCTCTGCCAGGAAGGGGTTTTGGAGGTGGTGGGAGGGTGTGCAGGGACCCACAGAGCTCCTGGTGCCCAGCCCCAAGCGATAACCGAAAAAGCACTTCATGGGTCAGCCAGGAGAACAGTTTGCCTTCACCCACCCCACAAATCCCCTTTGGGGGCAGAAACGGGGCTCTGCTCTCTTATCGTTAGTTTCCCACATTCCCAGTGTCTCCACTAAAGCCCTCGCTGCTGGGAAGGGACATGGCCAGGACAGGGAGGGGACCCGCGGTGCTGCGCTCCGGACCCCCGCGGTCCTTCTGCTGTCCAGGGCAGGGACCCCAAGGGCTGTCGGGAGCCTCGCGGCACTCGGGGTGGGATTCAACACCCCCCTTCCCGCAGCGACGAATGTTTCCAAGGCACAAATAAGTAAAGGGCACATCTCCAACCCCAGGCAAAAGGGCAAAGCTGGAAAACATTCCCTAACTGCACAAACCAGTAAGCCAACAATTAACGTAGTGACATTTTCTGTGTCTAACCCAGCCCCAGGATCTCCGATGGGCAGCACAGCCATCTCCTACCATCCGCCTTTCCAGGGCCTAGTATTAAGAGGCTTCACTGGCGAGACAGGGATCAGGCCACAGCTCCCCTACACTATTCCCTATTTCTACAAAATTAACTTAGTCCCCGTGTTATTTTTCAGAATACCCCTAGGACTCCTAGAGCCCCTCACCATTCCAGTGCCCACGCAGGCCACCACTATGCTCCTCTGTACTCAGCAAGACGCAGTAGGTAGCTAAGAAGATATTTATTATCAAAGCAGCAAACTTTGTTTTATTCCACTTGGTTACGACACAGCACTGCTATCCCAGATGAAGGATACGTGTTTTCGGAGTGCAGAATTAACTTTGCAGCCATTTGAAACTAAATGCGTTTGTTATTTTCAACCACAGCATGAACTTAATACGTTAAACGCGTTTCAAGAAAAACACAACCAGATTTCAGCACATTTGCAGGTCATGCGCACGGTGCACTTACAGCAACATTAAACAAATAAACCAACCACCTCTCACAGAACAAAACTTACTATGGACCCATCCTTCACCTACAGCAAAGATATTTCTTTTTTTTCTCCTGTTCTCCAGAAAAACAGCAACACACCTTATAAAATATAAGAAAAACCATAAAATAGTAATAAAAGTAAAAATCCTTACCTGGAAAGGATGCAGGAACTGTTGGGCACCAACCAGACCCACACTGAGGGGCTGGAAGCAAGCAGGTGGCATGGATTTTCTAATGAAAACCACAGGTGGGACCCATTGCGTTAGGCTGAGTAGGGGCTTCACCGCAGAAAAGGTTTCCCATCTGCAGCCTCATCCGATGCACCAGGCGGTGAGGCCCAACAGTTAACACCGTAAGAACAAAGTCCTGCCACTCCTGCTCAAGATGTTACCATCCATAATTAGAGGTTGTAACAGGACCGTGCCCCACGTTGACCAGTGAATTGCAGTAATCCTAAATTCATTTTGTACACGGCCAGTCTCAGAGCTGTGACAGACACAGCGTGAGTGGCTCCGGCTGTGTTAATGTCAGGGGTTGTGTCCCCAGGTGGCTGATGTCGCCCCTTCACTGGGAGCTGCCACCACTTGAGATGAAGGGCAGCCCCAAACGCTGCCGTTCAGACACCCCATATTTGCGAAAAGCAGATTAGATGAAGAAATACGGACAAGAATGGTCAGAGCATGGGCACGTGTTTCAGCGCACAGCCAAGGGTGACCAGCTGAAGTGTGGTGGGCTGAAGAGAGAGGTAAAGACTGCAGATATCGGTCCATGTGGTCAATGGCGTGATAAAGATGCTGAGAAGCGCAGGCTACCCGTCAAAGTCTGCTGCTACAGGACAGCTTGGTCTTTGTATAAAGTTAAAAAATAAAGGCCAGGATACAAGGCTTGATAAAAATGGGGGCGTGAGGCAAAAACCTCCCCCTGTGCAGCAAATGGCTCTGCCTGGCACCCTCTGCCCTTGTGCTTCCCCTGAAGGAGCTGGATCGCTCAAGCTTCAGGAGAGCTGCACGGAGTTGGGAGAGTTCAAACGGACACTGGGGATACGGCAAAGATTTATTCCAGTAGCGCTGTGGCAAATTTCCTCAGCTGGTAACTGGTGAGGCAGGGTTTGTTGGGTTTCCACACCAGCAGAGAAGGACGTGCGGGTGACGCAGTTGCTGGTCAAGGCCAAAAAAAGATCCCCTGGCCGCCACAGATGTGCTGGGCTTTTCTCAGACTTTGCTTATAGAAAAGAAGTGTTGTGGGGTTGGTTTTTTTTCCCACAGCATCCAGTGCTTATATAAACTCCCGATAAAAAAAAATACTTCAAGATTCATTTGAGCCACGTTAAATGCACCTTCCTCATTCTGTGAGGATTTCAGGCTATATTTTTGTTCCTACAATACCACCCGTCTAAAACACTGAAACTTGTAGAGCGCGGCATAACAAAGCAGCTTGGACCTGAGAGCTCTGCCAAGCAAAACATCAAAACTTCTGAAGAGCGAGGCTAGATAAACTACCAGATACGCAGCAAATTCTTCATTGAAATAAAACACTAAACATTTCTCCTTGGCTGGCAACAGGTGAATTCGCTGGACAGGTTTCCTCCTTCACAGAAGTTTCCTTTATAGCGAATTCACGGGCTTCCCTGCCTCCCAGGAAAGCTCCGTCTTGCAATATGTTTAAAGTGTTATCAGCTTGGAAAAAAAAACAACACTGTTTTAAACTGATGGGACAGGAGCCCGTTGGCTCTAGAGTTACCATCCCTACGTCGGGCGCTCGGTGCTGTTTGGGCCCTTTGTTCGGGGTAAATCAGCCGTCGACAATCAGCCCCCCCGCTCGCTGCCCGTGCCGCGGGTGACCAGGAGGGTTCCCTGCAGCCTGGTCTGGGCGCTAATTACCCGCTCAAACCCCTTGTAAAGAAATACCTGTCAGAGGCGGCAGAGCTCATCTCCCGGCTGCGGGGTGGCTGGGAGTCCTCGCCGGGGTCCCCCCCGTGTCCCCCACACCCATGCCACCGCAGCAATACAGTGTTTACAGGCAAGGGCGGGAATCTTTTCTTCCCCACGGGGACAGAGCTGCTGTCTCAGCGCCCTCCTGCCTCCCCACGCCCATGAGGGTCTCATGCACACGGTGGGTAACGTCCAAAAGGTATTTCACAGACCCTAAGGCTGAAGGTGGGGGAACCGCCAGCAAATCCCAGCCCGTATTAGCGCCTTTTCCGAAGCACAAAAGTCTACGGATTGTTTTTACTGAGGACCCATACTCACCACGATGATTAAAATCAAGCAGCCCTAAACTTAACCTGCCGGAATGGGATGGGGAAGACGAGCGTGACTCGTGAAAGGGGAATTTATTTCCCGAACAAACATCCGATAAATGAATGTGATGCCCCAGAGGCCTTTGTTCCTTTCTCTTACACCCTCAAAAAAATAATATAGCCACCCTTTGAAACAGATTAATGAAAAAAGTTTTACGGTGATTGTCGGGGGGGTTTTATGGGCATGGCAGGGAAGGTGTCGGGGTTGTGCATTGGCAGCCACGCGGGGTGGCTTGGCCGCGCTCTGCTCCTCACCCGGGCAGACAAATAAGCCACCCGTTTGCCGTTTCCTGGGAAAAAAGTTTTATTTTTTCACATGAGCAGCAGCGGGGCGGTGGGCGCGGGTGCTGGGGAGGCCGTCGCCGGTGGCACCCCCGCCCCGGCCGGGCGCGGAGGTGGGTTCAGTCTGTATGTGGCACTGTGGTATAAGTGACCGCTGCTGGGAAGCGAGGAAGGGGAGGTGGTGGGAGGGGGGAGGAAGAAAAAAAAAAAAAAAAAAAAAGCTTAAAATTTTGCAAGAGAAAACAATCCTCCCGCGGACAGCGGTAAATAAAATAACAGCAGTGGGGTGATTTGCAACCATGTAACGGGCTTTTGTCTGGGCCTATTTCTCTCTGCCTTGAGGGTTTCTGTGTTCCCTCGCCGCGGGATCCCAATGTTTCGCCCTCCGGCTACAAAGGCCGGGGGCTGCAGCCCCTCCCCCGGCTGCTCACCCCCAATCTGCCCACGCTGCGCCCCCCCCCCGGCAGCCTGAAGGGCTCCTGCGGGGTGCAGGGCACCGCAATTTCGGATTTCTGTAGCACTGGTTGAATTTTCCAGAGTGCCACTCGAGGACTTGCCAGGTTTAAAAATAGCTTTTACTCATCTTTTTAACCTTTCCCCCCCCCCCCTCCCCGACGAGTTTACATTAAGCCTGTTGGGCATTTTGTTCCCTGTAGGAAAGTTGGACGTATGTATAAGTCTAATTAGAGGCATTTATAAGAGTGATTAGTGTGCAGCATCAGCTGCTGGCTGCTCTGTGTGTGTGTGTGTGCGCTCACACATGGATGCAACACTACAGTTTACAATTTGTTCCTGTGCCTGAAAGCTGTGAAATGCCCTTAATTCCCCCGGCACTGATGGCAGCAGCGGGCACCGGCCGGGGCTCAGCACCAGGCAGGATGGCGGCCCTGGGCAGGGGCTGCGGGCTGTGCCTGCGTCTCCTCCTGCAGTGATGGAGGAGCAAGTGGCTAAGCAAAAAAAAAAAAAAAGGAAAAAAAGGAAGAAAAAGGCTGTATGTGCTGAAAGCTGCTGCTTGACTCCTGGGGACAGACTAACACGGCCCCCGTTCCCGCCCGCCCACGGGCTACCTTGCCATCCCTCAGCTCACGGCTGCAGCGATGCGTTTCCCTCCCTTGTTTGGCTGCTGTGCATTAACTCTGCGCCCTCACCACCACGGTTTTGCAGCGCAGATGTCCCTTGGGGTAAAGGCCCCCAATGGGACGTGCTTTGGGGAGCAAAACCAGCTGAGAGTGCACTCAAGGAGCACCGTGAGTGTGGGGCCGGGTGAGCGGCCGCCCCAGGGATGGGGGACCAGTCCCGCTGCGGCCCCACCATTGAACACCCCCCCGGGGCTTTTGCATTTTGCAGAGCTGAGCTCGGCTCCGAGTTACCGAGCCATGTCCCTGCCTGGGCCACATCACCCACCCTGCCTACACGGCTCCTTCCCCGGGCCCCAGGAGCCCGGGCGGTGCAGCGGGGAGATGGTGGCAGCAGGGAGGGCGGCTGCTGCGGCCGCGGGTGCTTCCAGAGCAACCAGCCCACGAACCTCCACGCTGTTGGCCTTGAGTCATGCTGCTGGGCAGGCCCTGCCGTAGGCGTGGGGCAGCCCCACAGGTTGCTGCGGGTCCGGTGGGTGCCCACCAAGCACGTCGTCCCGCCACAAAGGGCAACCCAGGAACCGCCGCCCGACCACCAGCCTCGGCGCTGGGCGACGGTGCTGCCACGGGCAAAACTGCGCCCAAGAAGATGCTGAGCCTTGTGTAAGTGCTCACCGACGCTGGACCGCGGCACTGCCCATCTCTGGGGCCCACGGGGACAAGTGCTGGTGCCCTTGTGTCCCCCATAAACCAGTGACAACCCCGCCGGTGCCTGCTGCCAGCCGGGAGCGCCCGAGCGGGGCTGGCTGCCTGCAGAAACACCTGGAGTCAGAGTGGCTTAAAACGTCTGGAGGCAACTCCTACAAGCTCAGGTCCTCCTCGACCAGGGATTTATTTTTTCTAGTCATCATATAAACAGAATTAAAAGGTCAGTGCTGCCCCCACACGCTTACAAAAGCTTTTGGTCAGAATGGCTTGAGAAAGATAGGGAGATATGTAGGGAATACTTTAATAATATATTTGTTCTGCATAGCTGTGGTCTGTTCCCGTCACAAAACAAACAAACAAAAAAAAACCCCAAACCC
Organism: Stercorarius parasiticus; assembly: GCA_013396915.1. Lineage (NCBI taxonomy): Eukaryota > Metazoa > Chordata > Aves > Charadriiformes > Stercorariidae > Stercorarius > Stercorarius parasiticus. Next base: position 26,350 of record VWZL01005178.1, on the reverse strand, counting down.
TTCCTTGATGTCTGCTTAAAAAAAAGAGAAAAATACTCACAGATTTGCCCACATTGATTTCACAGCTATGCTTAAAGCGGTTTCTGCAAAACCAGTTTGTAGTACAGTTACACTGGCACATAGGGATGGTTTAGCTTGATTTTTTTTTTAATTTTTTTTTAGGGAGACACCGATAACCTGACGGTCCCCAAATCATCTACAAAACAATCTTCTTTTCCCGTAGCCCACCTGTGTTGAGCCCATGTAGCCCATCTAATCCGCGCGGGGATTTTTCTGAGGGCAGACTTTTCCTTGCGGTTTCCTTTTCTCCCTCTGCCCGTGTCTGTACAGCTACAGAAAATCCCCCACAAACTGAAAGGTGAAACACAAAGCAGAGGAGTCACAATGAACTCACTTTACTCCAAGTCGTACCAAGTGACCATGCGAAGCCATGTACAAAACACCAAGCTATTTTTCTCCCCAGCCCTTTCAGCAAGAGGGAGGTTAAGGTATCCTTCCTGGCAGGGGGCGAGACTCAAATGTCAGGCTGAAGAACGACGTTGTGTATGTCCCTTTAAAAACTTTGAATAGAAACGAGTTTAAATTTGAATCTAAAAAGAAAAAGTGAGCTGGTTTCAACCTGGAACTGGCTAAAAATGTTTCACGCAACTTCTCCGCCAGGAAAAAAAAAAACACAGTTTATTTTAAATCTAAATGTTGCTTTTGATCATTTTCAGGGGCAAAACGTTAAAAGGCTGCTTTATTTTCTTACTACAGACTGTTGATGTCACTCCAGAATTAGAGCAGGAAGAGCCAGATTGATTAGTGGGGTGGAGGCGCCTGGAAATCCCCCGTGTCCATGGCTCGGTTTGGCCCCGAGCACAAACCCTGGCAGCGCCGCCCAAAACCTTGTTTCAGGGAAGCGACATTTGCCCGAGACCACCCCACGCGCAGGCAGGACGGGGGCTGGGGCGGCCACCACCGCCCCCCCGGTCCCAGTGACAGTGAGGGGTCCCACCAGCCCCAGTTGCCCAAACAGCCCCAGAGGGTGCCCTGGGGTCCCCACAGGGCTTCGGCAAGTGGCCGCCCCAGCCGAGTCCCCTGCCCTGACCCCGCACCGGGCCAGGCTGCGGGCTGAGCGGGCAGAGAGCCATTCCCCTGCTCTGCCGGAAGGATGGGGAGGTGCCGCGAGGGATGTGGGGGGACGGGGAGGCATCGCAGAAACCCCCCATCCCACCCAGTTGGGCTCCCATGGAAGCTCAGCCCGGGCAGGAAGAAGAAACAAAGCTTCCCCTTGGCCTCTACCAGTGACCACGTCGTCTGCTGGGCCCAATTTTTGTCCACGTACAAAATCCCCTTGCAGGGCCACGACAAAGCACCGTACAAAGTATCGGCCAGGAATCCCCTTTGCCCAGCAAAAACTAAGTCTCATCTCTTGGGAGGATTTTTATTTTATTTTTTTTTCCCCGCACGAGAGGGTCCAGGCTTTACAATGAAATTTGCAAAACTTTCTTTGTGCAATTCTCTGCACGTATTGTTTTGCAGCCCACGAAGGAAACTTTGCCACGCTAAATTTCATCCAGTCCTCATTTCAGTCTGCGCTGGAGGTTCATTTGAATGCACCCACTAAACAAACTGCGCTTCCTGCCCAGGCTTCTGTCAGCTTTAGACCTGAACATCCGCCTACCAAGGGGAATTCGGGTACCTCTGGGCTTTAGCAGAAAAAGAAATAACTCCAAAGCCAAATCATTGAGTTGAGAGAGAACCGGGACCAGCAGCGGGGTTATAGAACATGTAGGAACAATAGACATTTTGATCCCGCTTTCCTGAATTAGCCAGGTAACATGGGATCAGGTACCAAAATCTTAACAAGAAACATGTAAATGTCATGAAAACACACAAAAACGAGTACAAAAGTATTTTAATGTTATCTGATTAGAAATTCCATTCTTAGAAATACAACAAATGGCACCGTTATTTTGTAAATATCTTCCCTCAACTCCTTTGAAACGTCGACGCAGATTTTACATCCAGTTTCACGAAGAAAACAATGTAGAGAAGAGAACAAAAAGTTACAATGCATGTGAGAAAAGTCCTGAAATGAATTGAAAAAGGACATGACTTTATGATAAAAATACACCTGGGAGAATTGCATTTTTCATTTGTTTAACAATCCTCAAATTTTCCTAGCAGGAAAGCTGGATGGGCTCTCATCCCTCATTATTTTCAATTATTGGGGTTTTTTTGCCGTTAGGTAATAGACGTGAAGTTACTTTGACTTTGTTACAAACAGCCAGTGGGAGTCCGAAGAAGGTGTATTAAATGCCGGAAGGAAAAGCAGCGAGATGCTACAAAGCGGAGCCTGATCCTGCTCACCCTGCTCCTCCGAGCAATCCCCTTTCTTCTCTACTTACTGTACAGTGTAAGAGCTTCGGGATTAAGTCAGATCTTGGAACCGTAATTCCATTTATTTGGAGAGAAAAACGTGCTTTTTGCTTAACATAAATGTTTTCACTCAAAAGGAGCTTGTCAAGTCTGAAAGCGCATTAAATGCACGTTTCGAAGAAACTGTGTGCACGGCTGCACACAGCGCAGGCGAAGGGGCAGGATGGGGTGGCTCTCGGTACCCCAGCACCCAGCGCAGCCCCCGGGCCCCCAGCCCCGCTCCCCGCCTGTCCGCAGCCGGAGGAGCAAACACCCGCGCGCCGGGATGGGGATGACACACGGGGACGGCAGCACTGCCGGAGACCCTGGGGATGCCCAACACCCGCGGGAGCCGCAGGGCCCCCAGTGCCCCCCACCGCCCGGCAGCACCCCGAGAGCCCGCCTGGCCCCACGCGGCCCCTTCCCTGCACCGAGTCCCAGTGTGAAAAGAGCTCCTGGAACTTCAGTATCGCAGCCCCGTCACGAGGCCGGTGGGGTGCTGACAGCGCTGCCACGCGTCGCACTTGCTTGGGATGGGAAAGAGCCGCTCGTGAAATCGGCAGCGGGCAAAGACGCCCACAAAACCAGCCTGCCATAGGCTGAAAGTTTATGGTTAAGTCACCCACCACTGAAACTTCCACTTGGAAAGACGCGTGCCAGCAACAGCCGTGTGTACGCACGTGTGTGTGCGCGCACAGATGCACACGGAGTTCGCTGTTTAATTTTATACAGGGGTTTTATTTTTCCTCTTGAATTGCCTCCTGTAGATAGGAAAGACAGAACAGAACGTAATTTACCGGTCACAGCATTTTTCATACAGTATTACACAAGTTACCAACAAAAAAAAACCACAGCAACATGTAACCCCCTTTTTACCTGTATTAATAAACAGCTAATTCGGAGCGTACTTCTTCTGCTTGCAAGCCTCCGGTCCAAGTTTTGTTACATGTAGAAAATAGCACCATAAGCTTAATTTCTCTGCAAGAAACAGTCAAATCACGCTTTAAGGGTCATTCTTAATTAAATAGCGTCATATATAGTTCCCTGCAAGGGACTAAAACCACCCTGCTCTGATTAGCCTTTTTGTTTTTACATTTCATCCAGCTCAGGAATGCTGCAAAATAAGTCAACAGTTGTCATCCTGTCACATACTTTCTAAAAGGAGAGTTTTTATAATAGTTTATAATGGGAGAGTTTGGATTGAGCTAATGGATGAGTATCATTGATTCATCCTTTTCTAAAGAAAACTGGGTTGAGTCATTAAATAACCCCAAATAAGTCATTTTTTACCCTCAAATGACTAGACCACTTTTCTTAAAATAGCACTAAGGCATGTTTTGCCTCCGTTCAACATGAAACAATCCAGTTCCCCCAGTTTCAGTTGGTTAGATACGAAAATCTCAGGACTTACTCAGCTTTCTCTCACGTCTCAAGTGTAAGAAGAGAGCCGGGTTACTCATCTCTGCCTCTGTCAAACAACAGTTAAAACACAGCCCTTCTAGCAGACACAGAAGCAGCAACTGATTCCCAGGAAATTCATAAAACATCCTTTGCTAATGATTCAAGGTATTTTTGTGGAGGCAGATTATTTACTATTTTTAGCTTTTCCCACTGTCTAGCTCGTCTAATTGCTCCGTGCGCGAGTGCCGTGGCCCGGGGGCGATTTTGCAGCTCTAATTGCAAAGGGAAGGATTACGCGGCTTTGCTGGTGCCGGAGACGGGGCCCAAACCCTCAGAAAAAAACCTCCCTCCCCTGATTTCAGACCTACCCAGCGCATTCACTCGATTTGCCGCTCTCACCCACAACTTCAATGTTTTGCTGACACCCTGATCACAGGTAGGTGCCTGCTGGGTGTTGTCTGCTCCCAGGGGAGCAGGTCTGTCCAAAGAATGCTCCGCTCTTGAGAATTACAGTGCGATATGTAACATTATTTCACGTGAAACACGCAAAGACCAGTGTTGGAGTTTTCCAATTGACAGTTTTCTGCTACAGACCCATCTCCTTGCGCAGTAAAGGCACGTGGCGATTACCCGAGGTGTTCCCTTTGTCATTTTCCTTGAGAAGTCATGGACAGATTCCCATAAAATCTCCGCATTGCGACTCCAGCTGGAATCCTGGAAACAGCAAGTAGAAGTGAGATCAGGCTCCATGCTGGAAATGGGCACTGACCGGAGAATTTCAATTATAAAGGTGTCTACCTACCTACCCACCTAGCTAAGTTTGGGGAAGGAAAACCAAATTACTTTGACTTTGTCAAAAAATGCCAAAATGACACAACTGGAACTGACAGCCGCAGGTTACCTGAACTTCTCCACCTCAATTTTCAGAAGATGGGAAAGCCACTGTCTGCCCAGATGTCGTTAACGCTTTTTTGGGGAATTACGGGAGGGCTCTTTGGGATGTTTTTACCTCAGCCCACTTTCCCGAGCAGCATCCTGGCAGCAGCTCCTCTCCTTTCAGAGCGTGAGACTGCGGCACCTCACACAGAGCCCCCGGGAGGTCAGGGGAGGAGAAAGGAAGACGGGTCTCCTGCAGCAAAGTGGGAGACCTCAAATGTGAGGCTTTGCCTTGTCTTCAAGTACTGTCAAGTAAGCAGTACTTGCAGTTTGGCCCAAGCCTGAATTTGCCATTTAAGTAGCCCTTGTCTATACAAATGCTCGGAGGCAGCCCCAGCACCGTCACAGCCTGGCACATCTCTGTGAAAAAGCCCTCACTGTCATCTCCTGCAGGGGTACAGCGGTCCTCCAGAGCTGCATCTCTCTGAAAATAACTTTGTCTTCTTGTGACAACACGAACTCGAGCACAAAGGTCTGGTCTATGGGAGCAGTTGTGCAAGACGCGGTAATTTCAGTTCCTGGGCTGAAATGTTGTACGGGCAGTTGGAGGTTCCAGGGCTGAGATCCTAAAGCACCAACGTAATCACAGCTACGCAAGCATCAGGAACTTCTGATGTCCCAACACACACAACATCTTACATTATACTTAGCAGATTCCGTTTAAATTCATGTGCCCGTAAGCAGTTTCCAATACAGAGCAACCGGGAAATACTATATAAATATTTACAGGAACTTGTGGAAGAAAAAAACAGTAGAAATTCAGCCAAATAATTCTTCAGCTATTATTGATTTGAGGTCTATTTGGGTTTTTTTGCCTTTTGGGAGATAGAAGTTTCTAAGTGTTCCAGCAGGCTCTAACTGGGTAACGACGTTTGAGAGACCTTGTCCCTCGTTTGAGATGCCCTCGGATACGCGCGGGTTTGCTGCGCGCCGGCGCTCGCCCTGCAGCCCGGGCCATGCTTTGTTTGCCCCCTGCACAGGCAGGTACGGGCAACAGCCCTGCCCCGGCAGAACCACTGGTCTCCCAGTCCGGCTCTCTTACGCCGGAGTCCGCAAACGCCGGGCGGACGACATGCCCCCTCCTCCCCGTTCAACCACCCTCTGTGCCTTGGGTTCAAAGCGAAACCGTCCCAGGCTCCGGGAGCTCGGGAGAGCGGGACTTGGGAAAGGCAGGGAGAGACACGGAGGGCACGAGCGTATTATCAGAAAGAATTTGAGTGCTCCCAGCAGCCCGGCAGCAAATTAGAAAGTTTTGGCTCCCAAGAATGAGTTGTGTTGTTTGTTCCTGCATACTGCAGCTGCTCGTCCCTCTCCCTCCCCACCCCCCTCCTTCGGGTGGTTTATTACACACAAGCTACTAATGAATGGGAGCCGCTGTTTTACAGTACACCACACTTACAGGACTTATCTCTAGGCCTACCACAGATTTGACTGATCAACAGCAGGGCACCACCATCATAATTCTTCCTAGAAACAGGAGGATAAAAAGGGGTTTGTTGGAGGTTGGCTGTGTCTGCAGAGAATCCTGCCTGCGGGGCCTGCTGATGCCATCGCTAGCTGCTATGGGCTTTGGCCTAATAAGGTACAGAAACAAAGATTGTTCACTTGTTCGAGAATACTAAAGTACCCAAGTGACGGAAAGTGGAGGCAGCAGGGCACACATCCAAGTGGGATTAAGGCCACAAGTGCAACGTTACAGGGCTGACTGGGTGGCAGAGGGAATATCTGCCTCCGAAAAAAAAATCCAGTTCAAACATAATTTATAATATGTCACTCACAGTCAGAGGTGGCTGTCATTAAAAGTTAAACGTTGCATTGTGTTCAACTTATTCCGATAAGAATTCTCTAAGCAGCTTATATGTTATCATAACTCCCAAGGAACCGGAGCGTGGGCACAGGGAGGGGGAGGCTCTCTGGGGCGGGATGGGACCCAGCTGGGAAGCAGAACCACGGGATCAGAGCTGGACCGCTGGCACCCCAGCACAGGGTGCCCACGGTCTGCACACTCCGAGGACGCTGCAGTGAGTCTCAGAGCCTGTAAGACTTGTCAAGGTCCAGACTCTACTTGGAGACATGCATCTTCTTTACCTTTATGCACTTCTCACAGAATCCCAGAATGATGGGGGTGGGANCCAGACTGAAAAGACTCAAGTCCCTCAGCCTTTCTTCATAAGAGAGGTGCTCCAGTCCCCTCCATCATCTTGGTAGCCCTTCGCTGTCCCCTCTCCAGCAGTCCCCTGTCCTTCTGGAACTGGGGAGCCCAGAACTGGACCCAGTGCTCCAGATTCGGCCTCATCAGGGCAGCGCAGAGGAGGAGGATGACCTCCCTCCACCTGTTGGGGAGCCAGGCAGTGACACCAGGGTGACCTAAAACGGAGCAGCCAGCCTCTGCTGAGCTGGACCCGCTGGCCTGGGCACAGTGAGGCTGTCCAGGGAGGCTTAGGTGTTGGCGTTGGAGGAGCAAAAAATGATCAATGCTGTAGCCAAGGAAGAAGCCCTTCAGGCGATATCGCTCACTGGAGATGGGACTGGGAACCCAATGGAAGAGCTGGGAAGCAGCTTCCCTGGCGACAATATTAAATGCTGCTTGGCAATTCTGAAGCAGTAGGATTCTTCACTCTCGCTCACGGAAACCCAGCACCAGACCCTGCTGAAGCTCAAGGAGCCAGATCAGGCCCAATCCCACTAAACTTTACAGGCTTATTAGGGAAATTTTTCCCTACAATTTTTCCCCTACCTCGTTTTCAGTGTAGAGGGAAAAACCCGCGTGGAATAAGGAGAATTAACAGCCACAGGAGCCTGTCCATTTTCACAGGTCTTTCAATAGCAGCACAGCTCAGCGCAAATATCCGCTGTAATTCCCAGTTAGGAGCGTTTCTCTGGTGCAAGTCCCTCAGAAAGCAGCAGTTTGTTTACTCGCTGGCTTGGGCTGCTGGATCACGTTACACCTGCTGGGGCTGCTGGTAACGTGGGAGGTTGGTTTTAAATGGGGACTGTTGCTTTTATAAAGCCTTTAATGTCCTAGGCCCTGGCTACGTCCAAGATCCCACCCATCAAGCCACGGCTTAAGGGAGTTTGGGCTGAGACATCCCAGTCTCCCATTCCCCCGTCACTCAAGTCAACAACCACAACGCTGCTGGGATAGATGTGGGAGAAATGTTTCAGTCCCGGCTCTCCGTGCCCAAACAGCCCCCCCCACCTTTACACAGTTACTGATAGCACCTTTTCTTGGCCTTTCCAACTGCATTTCTTAGTTACACTCTTACTCCGGGGCCTTATGGTGTACCTGGCCCTGAGTGCTCTGCCAGGATGAGCTACAAACGTGGGGGTACAGTGAGCCATGAAGGAAATATCATTCGCTAACAGCCCCCGGGGGGGAAAGCAAGCAGTCTCTGCACGGCTTTGTCCTGGGTGGGAACAAGCTAGAGGGCATCAGAGTACCAGTGATGGAAGGTCTTCAACAGTTTCCACGCCCTCAAAGCCTGGTTCCCCAGCCTGACCTTGGTGCCCCCCCATAGCTTTCAAATTTACTCCAGTCAGGGAGAAAGAATTCCTGAACATCTTCCCTGCTTCTCTGAAGCATCATTTTGGTGTGTTACCTGTGCCTGGCCCAGATAAGGACCACAGGTCTCCAATTTGTCCACGCTACTTTGGATACACCCTAGAAAGTGCCCAGCTTTCTTTTGAATGCAAACATCTTACCGGCCACCACAGCGCTGTCTTCAGGCGGGGGTGAATCCTGGCGGGTTAATCACAGCGAGCTCTTGGTATCCAGAGGTGGCTGCTCCATGGATCCCAGGGGATCCCAGGATGATCCCAGGGGATGCTGCAGGCAGCGGTGTGGAGGCGGCAGCAGGTTGTGCGCGCAGTCAGTGATGCCGGAGCACACCTGTGTCTCTGGCCTCTACGTCTCTGTCTGAGCTGCTAGAGGCTTTCCAGAGGCCGGTAACTCTGGATGCAAGTTATGGTAAACAATCACACTTTAGCAAATAAAAGTTAAAAATAGATACAACTGATTTATAGATCTCAGAAGACATGTTTTACCCATCTCTGACTTCTGCTGGACACCTGAGCAGAGGCAGGTAGGGGATGCACTATGCAGACCGTGGAGGCTTTCAGAGGAACAATTAGTCCAGAACTCGCATTTTATAAAATTGAACCTTTTCTAAAACTTACAATACAGGTAATGACAAAGATTTCTTCAGATAAGTACTTCCCTCCGATCTTTGTCACGTGGGGGTTGTAGCATCTTGCCAGGATGTGAGAACCTGAAAATGTAAAAGACAATTTTTCAGCAAAACTGAAACTCACTGGTTTATCTTCACCATCTGTATGGAGTGTAAACAGAGAGAATAAATAAATAAATACTGAGAAATACATTTGTTTCAAACAAAGGGTTTTACACATTTGCAGTATGTAATACTGTTTCTAAAACATGATTTTAACCACCTGACACATTCAATTAAACACAGAAAACTCTCCAGGTTGTATTTGCATTCTGGGAGAGCAATTACAAAAGAAAGTGTAAGTGCAGCAAATCGCTCTGAAAATAAACTGATTTGAAGAGAGAATGAGCTCTCCCTGAGAGGCTGCAGCGCGACTGACTTTGTAGCATTACTTGGAAAAAGCTGCAAGTGACGTATTTTTCCCCATAAAGCGCACACGCTTTGGGAAGGACAGACTGACAGTGTGGTCTGTGCTCCAAGAAACCGTGTGAAAAAATCACTTCTAAGAGCACAACATTTTCAGTTAGGTCTCTTTTTTTTCCCTCCAATATTCGGTGAAATTCCTAATGCAGTTTGTAGCCTTTATTAAAAAAAAAAAAACAAAAAAAAGAGCAGCACTAAAGGATGGAAGAAAAGCAAACCCCTTTTGCAGGCAGTGCCACTGCCACTTTAACAGTTCCCCACTGTACTTGGGGTGAGTTGCCAGAGAAGCCTTGTTCAGCCTATTTGGGGGCCCCATGAAATGCTGCGAGCGTTACTGGAATGAGCACTTGTCTTTTGTTGTGCTGCATGCTAGCACCATACAGTGCTGAGCTGATAAATCCACTTTTTCTAACACAAGCATTTTTCAAACAAAACTACCATGAGACTGATGAGTAATGCCAGCTTGCCAGAAAAAAAAAGAAAACCCACCACCGCTCCCCCCCGCTCCCCACCGCTGCTGACACTGACAGCTGTAAAATTCACATATTCACAAAACGAGATGGGTTGCGTAACTGGAAGCTACAGGAGCAACTCACCAGCCAGAGGAACCGCTTCGCACGGCGGAACCGGGGCTGGGGAAGGAAGAGATCACCCGTTGCCATCTGCGCTGGCCCGTGAATGGCCACCATAAAGCCGGGCACTGCCTGGCGCGCACAAAGGCTGCCGGGCACTCCAGGCCGTGCATCATCCAGCTGTTTGTAGTTTGTTCTGGGGCGGGGTTTTTTTTCGGCAGAGCAAGAATGCGTGTGGAAAAAAAAAATCTATCGGCGCCGCTATGTATGTTACGAACAAGGGTCATTCAGCAGCCCAAACGTTGCTATATGCAAGGCATGAAGCAAAAACCTGACTCTAAAAGGCTTATCGGCAAATCTTCAGCAGCTAAAAGTCAGCAGTGGAGAAGGTGAGGAGTGTAAGATACTTAGGCTTGACAAAATCTAGGCAGCTTTTAATTTGCATTACATCTTTCAGAGGTATAAAAAGCACTTTGCAAAATTGTTATTATTCTCACTCTACGGAGAAAGAGCTGAGCTCTGGAGAAGGTCAGTGATCTGCCCAAGGCAGGGCAGGAAGGCAGCGTCAGAACGTCACCCCATCACCAGATCCACCTGCCTTTCTTTCAGTATCTGTTTCTAGATGGGTTCGAAAAACTTTGACGAAAGCGTCTGATTCTGGAAGAGCCGCGGGGCAGCCGAGGGAGGAAAGGCACCATCTGAGAAAGGGCAGAAGAAGGAGCGGTGCAGGGAAGCTGGAACGTCTGCAGGAGCTGTCAGACCCCCACGTGTTGCTGAGATTGCCAGAAATGGGGTCCTGAAGGGGGCTGAGCTGGAGATAAATCAAAGCAGAAAACAACGGATGTCTGTATGAATAGCAATAAAAAAATCCTGTCATTAAACAACCAGTAACCTCCAGCTAAATTTTATGCATCCAAAATAATCTACACTTCCATTTTGTCTGCTCATGGCTTATATGCTACGAGATTTTTATTATTTTTCATAAAAAGGATTTAACCTGGTGGAAAAACAACACATAGAAGATTTTTATAAGAAAGTGGCCTGTTCAGCAAACAAGAACTGAACGTGAAATGTCCAACTAAATGCATAAATTTCCACGTGCTTCAGCACGTTACCTGCAATAAATTAGGTTAATGCAAAAATGAAGATGCACAGACAAAACAGAAAAAAAAAGAGGAACGCAGAAATGAATGTTTTGAGAATGATGTCACCTGAGCCAGTGTGTAGGTACCGTCTGCCGCGTAGGAGAGCAGCGAAAGCATAAACAGAATATTAGATGTGCATTAAGCCACGAACCAGAATAGCTGTGAACAATGGCGAAGTCCGGTTGCTCTTGGAACCTTAATGTAAGGAAACATCCTTATAAAAGATGAGACAATAGCGGGTCTATGAATGACAGTCCCGTAGGCAGGGAAGGATTAAGAACTTCCTATAGCTCCGAAAGTATCAACCTATACCATAACCCTTCCACAAAGGCTGCCGTAAAGGTTTTCTCTGACTCATTCCGCCCCGAATAGGGGAAAGCATCAGAAATGCTTTCAGAGACTTTGCCTCCGCATGCCAGCCACGCACACTCGGAGCCGAGGGAAGAAGGAAACGCGGCCCTTGCTCAGGACCTTCTGGCAGGGCACCTGCGAGCCCCGGCACTCGCTGGCCCTCCTGGCCCCCTCGGGACGCGCAGACCTTTGCCAGGGGCTGGGACAACCTGCCGCTCTCCGGAGCAGTGGCGGGAGCCTGGCGGCAGGTACGGGCAAGCACAAACCGGGCCGAGGCCTCAGTGTTCGTTCATTGCTTTTATTTTCTTCATTTTATTTTGAAGTGGGGGGTTTTGTTGTTTTTCTTTTGCTTGCTTCCATGCCTAATAAAGTGCGTTCGTTTAACTGGGCATGTATTTAATTTGAAAACATTCTCAAAATACCGTCTAATGCCCCGCGGACCACGGGCTGAGGAGCATTCCTGCAAAGGGGGCGTCCTCAGAGCTTTCAGGCTAGGAGATCAGATTTCCCCTTGCAGACTGCCATACAGTCCTCTCATCAAAATTTTTATGGAAGTCCATGATCGTTATTATTTAATACAGTTCCATAGACCACCAGCAGCAAACTTGCCAAGGCCTCGTGGATTAGCAGTGACCCAGATAGGAGGGGCTGGGAACCACCAGAGCCTTTGGCGATTCTGAGCGTTCGTCTCTAACGCTGTATTAAGCCCATTCATCTTTATCACTCTGTTAAAACTAAAACTAAAAGAGTCTGCACTTCAGAAAATATTCCAAGAAATCAAATCAATCTGCGTAGAGCACTTCACTGAGTGGAAGGGGGTGAGGACGACGAATAGTCCCACTGCAGCTACTGCACCTCTCAGCACTCCGCGTCCCCCTTGTAGGAGGGATGAGCACCTGGAAAAGGTGAAGAGCTACAATAAATGCAAGCCCAGGACCCGTTTCAAGCGACATTTGCAGATTTGCGGTTGATTATTAATTCAATAGGATTTATAGAAATCAGCTCAAAAGAACTTGCAGCGAGGCAAAGCTCTTGAGACCCCCCTGTCATTCCCTCTGCTGATGATTCCTCATTCCCAGCCTGAGGCTTTGGGGAAATTTTGGAGCAATTTTGGTCCAAAAGCTCCGATGGAATAGTTGTATCATCTTTTTTTAGAAGTGATCCCCTGTTTGTCAGATAGAACTGGCACACTGTATACTCACATTACAAAGGAGATATAAATATTTTTTAAAAAAGCTGCTAAAAATTCTGCAGATGCTTTTGAAAATATTGAGGATTCACCTTCCAGCTGCTCACAATTCCTATTTTTAAATGTTTGGGGTTTTTTTGTCTGAAAACCAAGCAAATGCGCTGGTCCTCGCTGAGGGCTGTGAGCTGTGTCTTGCCAAGCTTAGTCACACGAGGCACTCCCCTGAATCAACACGCTTGCTAATGCGAATAAATTGTTTTCAGCATACTTCTGTTAAAACCCGACAACAACAACAAACTACAATTAGTATTGAGGGTGGAATTAAATAGAGCGTCGCCACTGATATCTGCATGCGCAGGTCTGGGTCCTAAATTATTTCAGGGCACAGTTCTTCCCCCCTTCCTATTCCTAGCAATTAATCTCCTTCTCTTCAAATAATCCCACCGGAGCAGATTATGCCGACCCTACGAGAGGTAGGACCTTGGCCAACAAGCATCCATGGATGTTGGGGGACTTTCTGCAGAGCGAGGTGTTAGCACAATTAAAAGCTAGAGACTCTTGCTGTTGTCCCCTACGGGACCCTTCAGCAGTACAATGATATTTAGGATGTAGAGCAGCTCAGACCCTCATCCTGAGCCGTATTTAATAGCCCTGTCTCCGTGCAGCCCCGCCAACTGCAGGGGAACTGCTCAACAGGGAAGTGCTGGGAGGAAGGACGTCAGAGCCAGGCCCTCTCCTGCGAGGCACAAGAAGTCCCGCTGGGATAAGTTTGCATAATTTTCCTAAGCCTGGGAGCAAATATTAATGCAATTTTCTTTCTTCGGAGCAGTTTTAAAGTCGATTAAAGTCTGAGAGCGTTATCCACCTGGGAGACTAGACTTTGCTCCTCGGTGTAGTTCCACTTACTCATCTGATGACCACCGGTTACTCATGGAGCAACGTGTGCAGATTTTGCAGAAGCGGGAATAAAACACACGAGCAAATCCACTTGCTTGGAAGGGTGAGTTTCTAGATTTGATGACAAAATCAGATCTCTGCAGCAGCCTTCTCCCTCCCTGCCCTACATAGTTTGTTGCTTAAAATCTTAAAGGAAAAAATACCCTATTCTCTATAAATATGATCTGAGCATGACCGCAATTTTCTTCTACAAAATACATAACCGCATTTGTGGCTTGTCTATTTGTATTGCAAATCGCACTTCCATTCCCCACTATTCTGAATGCTACTGAATTTCCTATTTTAAAAATAAAATTCCACAGATTAAGAGCCTTTTGAATCCAAAAAGAATGCACATATTAGAGAGGATACTTCCTAAAGTAAACAACCCACTTTAATAAACTGCCTCCGGGTTTTATGATATTAAGGAAAAAACCTGCTTCACAGCCATCTAGTTTAACACATGTCAGTCAGCTTCGTTTACAAGTTCAAAATCCAGAGGTAGATAAAATATTAGTTTGCTTTGGAATATATGAAGTGCCAATTTTTCATATATTAATGCACCAAAACACTTGCTACAGTGTTGTTAGGGAAGAAAAAAAAACAGTTGCCAGAAGAGTTTATTTAAGGAAGGGTTACTGCTAATAAAAACTTTCCACTAACGGGTTTTTTAAATTGTTTTTTAATGTGCTTTTAATGACCTCTACTCCTCATACCTACCTCCTTGCTTCCAAAACTGTTTGTACTGTCCCCAATAACACTCAGCGGAAAGCTGTCGTTCCTGGCTAAATCCTTACTTAGGTTGGATGCTATGCCTCCATTAGACAGGGTCACCAGGTCACAATCGATTTTGGAGGCCACCTGGAGAGTCCGGGCCGTGAACTGACTCAAAAAATTTATATCAGAGCGGGAATGGTCCACCTCCCAGGGCTCCGCCTGCGCTAACGCCCCAGCCGCAGGATGGAGCCTGCCAGCCCCGGCGCGGGGAGAGGCCGGAGTTGTTGACCCCGTTAGCTGACCTCTTCAAACTTCAGGAGAATTTTTCTGGCAGTTACCACGGTGACTGGGCACTCCAAGCTTATCCTTCTTACTGAAAAAAAAAAAAAAAAAAGAAGAGAGAGAGAGAAAAAAAAAATTAAGAAGAAAAACAAACGTTACAACCTACCTTGTAGAGATGTCTACCAAGAATTAAATACATAAATGTTTTAATGGTTTCTCCTTGGGCTGCTCTGGCTCTAACTGGTACATCCGAAGCAACCATCAGTAAGCAGTTTGGGTAAAAACATCTCGACTTCTGAAAAAGTAATGTTCGGTGGATTTAACGAGGAGCATTTCCAGTATCTGCCTGCGATCGCGAATGACACACTAAGAGGTTTATTGGGAAATAATATTTATTTTTCTTGCTGTGTCTGTCTCCAAATTATTATCATTCCTTATCAAATTCAGAATAAACAGAGAAAAGGCTCAGGGAGGGATTCCAGGCTGCCTTCGGCTTTTTTTTCCTTTTAAAAACCAGCTGCTGGATGAAAACATTAAGTACGCGGCAATACGTTGCTTGGGTCTCTTAAGAGGAGACTGCATAACCCATTTAATGTACCATGAAATATTATTTAAGAGAAAAAAAAAAGGGGGGGAAAAAAGTTGTCAGACATCGTTACCGTTGGTTTCTTCAGGCACTTTGAACACTAATCATTTCACACATAAAATTTACCAGGTAAGCAAGGTCTCGCAGTGCTGACACAAAAGGCTTGAAACACATCAAGGGATCAGAGAGCGCAGCAAGTAAACAAGAAAACAATGTGCACTCTTCATTTCTAAAACAATAGGAGAAAAACTGGTGCTTCTTCATTTCAGAGCAATCACATATTATACACGAAGCTTTTATGTAAATTCTCCTCGTGCTCCTATACTTGAAATAGCATCTTGCAACCGGGAGCGCGGAAGAGCACACTGCGTTAGAGCTGGAAAAATCCTACTTAAGGGCTCCTGATGGCAAACTGTCAATCAGAATTCCCCGTTTGTCATGCACTGCTCATTTCTGCAGTACAGCTACACAGAGGCTTAATGACTGAAAGTTTAATTTCGTTTCTGTCTCACACACGGTTTTGAAAAATCTTATGTTGTTTGAGGAGTTAAATATGAATATTCAGCCCCTGCTCTGGCTCTCTCCGGGGCTTCTCCCTGGCAGGGCTGAGGTGGCAGAGGGGTCCCGCGCGTCCTGTGGGTGAACAGAGAAAGCAGGAGGTTTCGGTGTGAAAAGCACGTTGTCCCACATTTATTTTTTCATTTCTGCTGGAAGGATGAGAAAAAGGATGGACCAGCATATGTGTATTAACCAACATTAAAAAAAAAAAGTGAATAAAGTGAATACAGGCACGGTAAAGGACTCTTCCTCCTTTCAAAACTGATTCAATTGCTTTGAAATATCATACACCTCGATGCTAAATAGATACATGGACACATGATAATGTTATTTAGCAATTTTGAATTAAACACAAAAACTATTTAAATTAAAAACACTTAAAAGATTGTTTTCCTATTATTAGGGATGTGTTAGAAAAAGGCTAAGCCTCTCATTAAGAGATGAATTTTTTCATTTGTGTTTTTATTATGGCTATACAAGATGGTTTTATGTTTTCTCTTTTTTTTTCCTGCGTGAAATAATGTAAATTGAAACAATCAGGTGACTGATTAATAGGCCAGCGGGAAGAAAAGAAGCGTTTGTTGCATTTTATTTTATTTTTGCATCCTTTTTGAACAAGACTGTGTATATAAGCATGTGCCTTTCAATTAGATAGCATGATTTATGAAGTCATGCTCAGAGCTAGCCAGGTTGTTGACTCAGATTAGAGCCATGATGCCAGCGCATTCCCTGGTGACAAACACTGACTGTCCTTCCCGCAGCCAGGCACCCCTGGCAGCTTTATTGAAAGACCTTGCGGTTGGCAGAGCGCTGAGCAGGAAATGAGGTCCTCTCCGGTTTGGGACAGAGATGACTGGAGTTACAGAAAGCTGTAAAGCAAAATCAGCATCTCCTGAGTCACAGACTTTAAGCTCTGGGGGACCCCGCAGTTCCCGGAGCGACCTGGCCCACCAGCGCTGCATCGCCCTCCAGCCTCCCACTGACTTCCCACGGCAGCACCCTGCAAACTGCACGTCCCTGGGGAGAAGGGGGGAGGCATTTCGCGTGGGAGAGGGGAAGCGAGGGCACTGCTGCCCCCTCCCCATCCTCCCCACGCCCCCCTGCCCCGGTGCTCAGCACCCTCCCAAGGGAATGCCTTTCTCCCTCATCCCTGCGAGAGAATTTTTGGCACACCACATGGTGTTTTTCTAACGATATTACAACAAGGCATTTATGTCAGCCTATGGCTCGGGGATCTTTTGTGTAGCCTCCCCTCCTCTAGGAATTTCACATATAAATCACTGGAAAGCAGGAAAACCTTTAAGACACGGTGGGAAGCTGTATGCTATGTTTGTCTCTTGGCATAGATCGCTGCGGACCGCAGAGCATCTTTGCCTTGTAGGTACTACAGCAACCCAGACACTTGGACCTGAAATGGGGGAACTCGGCCCCCTGTTTCAAAGATCTTGGAGCCAGCAAGCGAGCCTCCGGAAAGAGGTTAGAAACTGTTGCTGCATTCATGGAGAAGGGCTCCCTGACGCTCTATGCGTAACACTTTCAGTCTGAATTCCCTCAATGCAATTGAAACAATAATATTTAGACCATTTGGGGATGAGATTATTGCTCTAATAAATTGGGTTTTTATTGGTTCATTGTGGCAAATAAGCCCCCGATTGATTTTTCTCCTAATCAGCATGGAGAATGCATTCCGCTGTAATTAAATCCTGTGTAACTGGGCACTCTGTGTTCGCTTGTCTCTTCGCTCGCAGTGGGATGAGATACAGCACACCAGCCGCTATACTGTCCCCGACAGGCACCCTGCCAGCCCGGGGGGCGGCTGTGCTCGCCCCAATGTGCCTACACACGGGTGTAGCCGGGGCACGTACGGAGCGGCGGCAGCGCTTGGGAGACGTAGGGAGATATTAGAGGAGGAAGATGGTCTTGTCTCTCCAGGAAGGTTTGACCCCTCCTCTCTGGAAAGGCTGCGAGAGATGCGACCCCCCCCAGCAGGTCCCCGAGGATCTTCTCCCCGCCGCCCGTGGGGCCCGGCCCCCCGCATCCCCCGCACCCCCCGCCGCCGGGGCTCCGGCCGTGTCCCCTCGGCCGGCGGGATGGCGGCCGGGCTGCCAGGCGGGCAGTTTTGAAGA
>VWZL01005168.1:15372-35113 GCA_013396915.1 Stercorarius parasiticus | reverse complement strand
CCTCTCTGGGGGGAGGGAGGGGCGTCTGGGGGTGCTCGCCCCCCTCAGCACAAGGAGCAGATCCCCCACCCTTGTGTCGCCCAAGGGGACACCCCGCTCCGTGCCATGGGTGCCCCCTGCAGCAAAAGACCCCCACCCTTGGGTGCCCTGATACACCGAGGTCCACCCCAAGACCCTGTTTGCCCCCAGCCCCACTGGGGACCCCGTACCATGCCCCCCCGCAGCCCATGGATACCCCCAGCCCACGCGTGTCCCCACCACGGAGGGACCCGCTCCCCTCGCCAGCGGGGCTGGTCAATGGGGGCGGTGACCACGCCCCTTTACCTAGTCCACGGCCCCCGCTGCTCGTTGCTCGCGGTCCTCCGCGGGAAGAGAGCGTCCGCTAGGGGGCGCCTTTCAGGGGCGCCGCTCTGCGCCGCGCTCGTTTGCTCTGCCGGCGTCATTTCCGGGCGGCGCTGGGGTGAGCGGCGCGGTGAGCGAGGGGGGACCGGGATGGGGCCGAGCTGAGGTGTGGGCGACGTGGCCCCGGGAGTCTGCGGGGGTGGGGCTCCGGTGGAACAGAGGTCCCCGGGCCCGGCGTGCTGGGGGCCTGGGGGGGCTCCGGAGGCCCCCAGATCCGGTGTGCTGAGGGTCGGGGGTGGCTCCCGTGGAGCAGAGGCCCGGGGGGCTGAGGGTCGCGGGGGGCTCCGGAGGAGTAGAGGCCCCCAGGCTCGGTGTGCTGGGGGTCTGAGGGGGCTCTGGATGAGTAGAGGTCCCCAGATCTGGTGTGGTGGGGTCTGGGGGCTCTGGAGGAGCGGAGGTCCCCGCGCCTGGTGTGCTGAGCGTCGGGGTGGCTCCGGAGGAGTAGAGGCCCCCGGGCCCGTTGTACTGGAGGTCTGGGGGGGCTCTAGAGGAGCGTAGGTCCCTGGGCCCGGTCTGCTGGCGATCTGTATGGCTCTGAAGGAATAGAGGCCCCCAGGCCCAGTGTGCTGAGGGTGTTGGGGGGGCTCTGGAGGAGTAGATAATCCTAGGCCCGGTGTACTGGGGGTCTGGAGGAGCAGAGGCCCCTGGACCTGGTGTGCTGGGGGTCTGGGGGGCTCTGGAGGAGCAGATGCTATTAGGCTTGTATTGGGGGTCTGGGGAATCTGAGAGGTGGGATGAGGGAAGCTGGAGTGGGGAAGGCCTGGGTCTGGGTGGGTGGGCAGGAGGATGGGGGGTGTAGGGTGGGGAAGAGGCGCAGGGACTGTCTGGGCTGGGAAGCTGCGGAGCCCAAGGCAGGCTGGCAGAAGGGAGCACGGGATAGCCCTGATCCCAGGCAGCTTCGGCCCTCCATGAATGACGGCTTTGCCTCTTGTCCCCCAGTCCTTGACTGGCAGCACCATGTCATCAGACTCCAGCAAGAAGAGGAAACCCAAGGTGATCCGTACGGATGGGGGCCCGCAGGAGGGCAAGCGGAGCAAGGCTGATGCCGACCAGGTAGAGTGTCTGGCTGCCTCTCCATGGCCCCACAGGCAGAGCCTGCCTGCTGCAGCAGGGTGGTTGTGTCTTCCTGCCTTACAAAGGGCTCTTCACTGGCCTTATTCTCCCCTTTGGGAAGTTGTGGGACTGTTCCCCCAGAGCCGATACAGCTCCCAATGCCTCTGAAACTCCAGCTCTGAATTTCTGAACCTGCTTCTGTTTCCTTCAGGAAACAGCGCTCAAGGAGTCAAATACTTCTCTGGAGTTACAGGGAGAGTGAGCACAAGGCTGAAAGGTCCTGTGGGGGTTTGCAGGTTGTCTTAAAACACTCCCACAGGCATCAGGGTAACTGGGGTTCGGTCAAAGTGGGAATAGGGATTGAAGACATAATCACCTTCCCGGTTTATCCTCTGTAGTCATGTAGACACACTGGTGCAGGACAGAGAACAGTTTAAATTTATAACTATGTAAAAGGCAGCCTGAACTTCCTAGGCATTTTAATGCCTGGTGGTGTTTGTCTGGCATGGTTAACCAAGTCCTCTTCCAGTGTATAAAGTCTCCTCAGGTGTGGGATTTACGGACAGAGCCAGGAATCAGGACCCAGCAGTTTGTTTCCCAGTGGCCTTTCCAGGGGAGGTGGAAGGAACGACCCGCGGAAGGCGCTTTCTGCCTTTGCAGGATGTTAGGTACTACAGCGAGGAGTGCGAGGTGGATCTCCGGGACCCTATCAAAGACTACGAACTCTACAGAGAGACTTGCCAGGAGCTTCAGAGACTGATGGCAGAAATCCAGGAGCTGAAGAGCAGAGGCATCAAGGACAACGTAAGGAGAAGCCTCAGTGCTTGATTTAATGTGTTGTGTTCTTTGATACCTTTCCTTAGTCTGAAAGGAACAGGAGCAGAAGCCACGCCATCTTCTGGGGAGAGTCAGGAAAATGGAACAGCCTCCCTTAAATGAAGTAAAATACGATTTAGCTGAGGCATCAGTCTGGACTGAGCAGATGTTACACAGACCATGTTCTTCTAAAGCATGTCTGGGCTCCTGATGCGTCAGGGGCTCCTAGGGGAGGAGCTGAGCCCCTCCTGACTGCAGCAGGGGTGGCCAGGCTCTCACTGTCCCACAGAGGCCCAGCAGCCTCAGTCGTGGCTGGGGAAGGCTTGTGCTGCAGCCGCCTGTGCTGTCCTCTGTGTGGTATTATGGGCACTTCAGGCTCAAATACCTCTGTTCCTACTGCCAAGAAAAGTCACTAGAGTGAGCCCAGACCCCCCCCCCCAATTATTTCTAGCAAGTGACTTGCAAGTGGCAGTGGGAGGCTCCCTCAGAAGCCCTGGGGGCATTATTTGTGGCTCCAGAGCAAAGCGTGGAGCCCCCTTTGTGACGGGACTCACAGGAAGTCCCTGCAGCAAAGGGGCTTTGTGGTGCCAGTTATCTCTCCTGCTTCAGACACCTCTCTCCTGCCACTCAGGCTTCGGAGATTGATGAGCGGCGGATTCAGAGCTGTGTCCACTTCATGACCCTAAAGAAGCTCAACCGGCTGGCTCATATTCGGCTGAAGAAAGGGAGAGATCAGACCCACGAGGTACAGTGGGGCTGGGGGGTGACCAATATGGGTCGGGATTTAGTGGGATCAGAGACGGTGCCATTTCTGACAGGTCTGGGTATGGATGTGTGAGAGGAATTAAACACCAGCCGGGACTTGGGTTTTGAATTAGAGGTTGATTGGGAGAGTCTACCACAATGAAGTAGAAGCTGTAATTATAACAAGTGATGAAGGACTGCTGTCTCTTTCTGTCTCAAATGTAACGGGGAGTCAGAAAGCTCTGTCTCGAGAGTCTGGTGTGCTGCAGGCCTGAGAAATGTGTATATGGTTGGCCCCAAAGTTCCTAACCCAGACATCTTCTAGAGCTTTTCACAGTTCATGAAGAAGGCATATTTTCATTGTATCACTGAGGCACAGGGACAGCCCGTGTGCCCCAGCAGCTCTCCCCTGTTTTGTGCCTTGTCCCCAAAATGTGCTGCCTCCAGAGCAGAACCAGTTTGAGGTGATGAGCGTTTGCTTTCCCAGCCCTTGAAAATGTCTTTTTACCCCCCCAGAATTGTTGCATACCCTAAAACCTGCCATCCCTAGCTGATATCGTGAGGTGGTGTATTGGTGACTCTCCTGTGGGGTGTGTTTGTGGGGAGGGAGGTAAAACAGCTTCATCCCCTGCTGTGTCGGTCTTTCAGGCAAAGCAGAAGGTCGACGCGTATCACCTGCAGCTCCAGAACTTGCTCTATGAGGTGATGCACCTCCAGAAAGAGATCACTAAATGCCTGGAGTTCAAGTGAGTTTGGCCTGGGGAGGGATGGTGTGTCTGAGGTGGTGTGGAGGCCTTGAACGTTTGGAATCTCTTGTCACATTGCCTGAGGCAGCTGTGGGAGGAGAGTGAGTGTTCCAGATGCCACCATGCAGGAAAGACTGAGTGTCCCAGAGTTCTTGTGCTGAGACACAGGGAAGGAAGCTTGTGTAGGGAGGAGGGAAGAAAGCATCTGTTCTGACAGAGGGACAGTGGAAGAGAAGATTTCTTCAAGGACTCTCTGGCCTCCATATATCAGGAGTTTTCCTCCAAAAGCCAAGCCTTCCATCATGCCTGTTGCATAGGCAGCACTCTGAGCTGCTGCCAGGAAGGCTGTATTTAGACTGCTGCCTCAAATGGCACTTCGGTTAAGTGTGCGGGGAGGGTGTCTCCGTGAAAGGAGGGACCCTGTTCCAACCTTTCTCTCCTCTGCCGAGCTCTGCTGCAGTTCAGCTTGCTGATGCTGTGGTCTTTAGTGTAGCAGAGTGAAGCTGGGGCATGGGATGTTGGCATTGACCGCTCTCCTGTGAGACATGGTTGAGTTTGGCCATGCTGCAGCATTTCCCACCTTTCCCTGACCTGACCCATCTGTCCTTGCAGGTCAAAACATGAGGAGATCGAACTGGTGAGCCTGGAGGAGTTTTACAAAGAGGCCCCCCCTGAAATCAGCCGGCCTGCCATCACCCTGTCTGAGCCCCACCAGCAGACCCTGGCCCGCCTGGACTGGGAGCTGGAGCAGCGCAAGAGGTGGGTCTGTGGCGTCTCAGTTCGGTGTCAGCCTGTCCAGCACTGAGCACATGGCGTGTGCTGAGCTGCAGGGCTCTTGGCAGACCCCAGGAGTGAGCTGCACAGTGAAGCAAACGTGGGTGATGAAGGTTTTAACACCCTCTTGAAATAGCGTAGAACAGGTGACAGATTTATTGTGTAACTGAGCCCTTGGTGTGGAGGATCACTGTGTGTGTGGAGCTGGGCTTGGTGGGGTCCTTGTTTCATAGATCACAGAGTTTTCTTGCACTTGCCTGATGAAAGAGGGCCCTGGGGATCCTGGGGAGCAGAGAAACCTCCAAACCAGTGTGAGAGAAGCCCCGAGCCACCTGCAGCTGCTGGGCAAGAGGGGCTGCCAGGTTGGGACTGCACCATGTGCTCTAGGTGATGACGGCAAAGGCCTCTTGGCTCTCCTGATAAGCCCAGACGTGTTCTCTCACCAAGGCAGTGAACATCAGCGCTGGCTCTTGGGTATCAAAGGAAGAAAATTAATTTTATAGCTTTACATTTCCCTGGTGTCTGCTTGGAGGCTCTTGCAGCAGGGAATGGGGACGCCGCCCGCCATAGGGGTGATATTGAACATGGGCAGTTATGTGCTTCCATCCAGAACCCGGTTCTGCAAGATGTGCCATGCAGGGCGAAGCAATCCCTGTTTTGTCTCCTGTGCCGTGGTGCGAGGAGCAAAATTAAGCCAAGCTGGTGCTGCTGCTGTTCCTGCTTGCCTGCGCTCCTCACGCTTGCCACGGTGGGGAGCTGCATTCGCAGCTGAGCTGTGACGGACACTGTTGTCCTGGTGCTGGCAGCCACCTCCTCAATGCAGGCTCTAACCCCCGTGGTCCCTCAGCTGGTGCAGGCCAGGTGGCTCAGCTGCTCCGCCGACTCTTTGCCCATGCAAAAAGCAAATATGACAGAACGTTCCTGTTTTGATAACAGCCAGCAGCTTTTTCATCCAGAGACCAACCTTCTAGAAGGGTCAGTCTGAGCCTGCCAGTAGGTCTGCATGAGCAGGGCAGCTCAGCAGAGCAGACTAGTGAGAGGTGCTGCTGATGGGCGCTGGGTGACTCTAAAGCCTCACGCTTCACCTCTCCCAGACCCTTCACGTCAAACCCAGCTGCTTCTGCCTGGTGAAAGGCATCTCTTGGCGCTGCAGCCAAGATCCTCCAGACGGCTCCACCTGCGGCACACCCTTGCAGAGGAGTGTTCAACCTGGAGATTCTCCTGAGGATTTTCCTTAAAAATGATTGTTCATTGCAAACTGTGAAGAGGTTGAGATGAGATGAGCTGAACTGAGCCTGACTCGCAGTTGCGCATTGAATTGCTGAGAAGCCTTGCAATTCTGAGTCCTCACCCCACAGTATCTAGGGAACCTCTTACCACTGTTGTGGTGGGAAATAGCCACTTCAGCTTCCTCGGGAGCAGATGCTGGTAGTGCTTTGGTCACTTTCTGATGCTGGTGGGGTTGTTAGTGTCCATCTGTAACTGTCATGTTGCGGAGTACTGGATTTACCTTGGACTCTATTCTGAAAGGTGCCTCTTGAATGGCGTTACAGGGATCTTTGCTGCTCTCACTAGCTTGGGGAGCTCAGTTGAGATGTCTGTAAGCTGGACTCCAAAACTGTGTTGTGTAGGAGTCTGTTGGGGGGTGTTTACCCAACACAAATATAGTTTTGCTTGGAAAGAAAAGCATTTCAGTCCTGCAATGTCAGGGCTGTAGTTCCCCCTCAGAGGGGGTTCCTCTGTACTGTCGGTGCTCTTGTCTGGTGGGGAGCAGGGTCCTGAGAGGAGAGTGCGTGAGTTCCCCAAACCACTGCTCCCCCTGCCATGGTGGTGGCTTTTCCTGGGCAGCACACATCCATACCCAGCTTTCCCTGCTCCTGCCATCAACAGCAATATGGAGATTTAACATGTTCTCCCTAAACACAAGTGTATCCAGGGCTTGGAGGGTTGTGGTGAACTTGCATTTTCCTGGGCTTTCTACCCAGTTACGGAGGAGCACTTGCTGGTGTATTAAACCTTGACTTCCATGAGTTTAACTAAGGCGTTGATGTGACATGACGTGACTCTGGTGATATGAAGTGGACAAGCTTCTTCAGGAGCTTGGTGGGGTCAGCAGGGCTCCGTTGGCA
This sequence comes from Stercorarius parasiticus, assembly GCA_013396915.1. Lineage (NCBI taxonomy): Eukaryota > Metazoa > Chordata > Aves > Charadriiformes > Stercorariidae > Stercorarius > Stercorarius parasiticus. Next base: position 28,449 of record VWZL01005168.1, on the reverse strand, counting down.
TGGCTGCTGGCACAGAGGTTGGTGTGAGAGCAGAGGGAAGATCCAGTTGCTGTCCCTTTTTGGAGCACAGCACAAGGCTGAGCTTCCGCTTTCTCTCCCTGTTCATTTTCTAACTCTAATCAGTTCTTTTCTGCTCCCATTTGCCCTTGACATTAAGAACTCTTTGTCACCGTGTCTGAGCTCTCCTGGTTCCTGCAGTGACTTTTGCCAGCTCTGGGGCCCCAGGTGGACACTGGCAGGCTTTATAGCTGTGATGTGTGACAGTAACCGAATTCCCACCCCTAGGCTGGCAGAGAAGTACAAGGAGTGCCTGACCAGCAAGGAGAAGATCCTGAAGGAGATCGAGGTGAAGAAGGAGTATCTGAGCAGCCTCCAGCCTCGACTCAACAGCATCATGCAGGTACTTGAGCTCTGCAGGGAGGGTAGAACGCCTCTGGGGCCAAGCTGGGGTCACGCTCCAAGGGCTGTGTTAGAGAGGTGCAACGCCCAGGCTGATTCTGCTTTGGAGGCATTTTGCTTCCAGTCAGCATCGACGAAGGGTAGATCTGCCTCATGCCAAGACTCCTCCGGAGTCTCCTTGTTTATGCGGCAATTCCTGCAGAACTGCGGATGGAGGAGTCATTAAATGGACCTTTCCCTGGAGAGCGGTAACTCAGTTCCAGTCTCTTGTGATTGCCTTGGGACGGAAGAACAGGAGAAGGAACTGGGTTATTTTCAGATCCAAAAGTTTTCCAGCAAAGGAGAGCTGCCAGCCCTTCCCTGGGGGCTCGCTGTGCCCGTGGCTGTATTTAACCCTGCACTGTGGCTGCTGTGCTGGTTTCTAGTCCCTGCTTGGGGTTAAAGGAGGGGGTAAGGAGGGCGAAGTGTTCTGTTCCCAGTGACGAACGTTAGCCCCCTTCTTCCCCCAGGCCTCCCTGCCTGTCCAGGAGTATCTCTTCATGCCTTTTGACCAGGCGCACAAACAGTACGAGACAGCCCGACACCTCCCACCGCCTCTCTACGTTCTCTTCGTTCAAGCCAGTGCCTATGGTCAGGCCTGCGGTGAGCACCGAGGGGAGAGCGCAGTCCTCAGCAACATTGCAAAGGGCTGTCACCGTCTGGGACTGGGGGGCAATGCTCCCCCCATGGGCTGGATTTCACTAAAAGCACTGCTTTGGGGACACTTTGGGAGGTCCTTTTTGTCCCATCTGCTGGATTCTGCTGAGCCCAGAGCAGCAGGGTGGCCAGGCACAATGAGGCAGCAGCATTTGAAACCTTGTTTGCTCAGCTCCCTCGCTGGAAGAACTGCTTGGGAAGCTCGCTTCCCACCTCTGCCCCACCTCTCAAGGTTGGCAGAAACATTCCTGCAGCCTGCGAGCTGGCTCAGTGCTGAGGCGACCTCCCAAGAGCTGTCACCCCATGGGGTGAGTGCTATGTTGTGCCACCCGTGGGTGGTGGTACTCCAGAGTAGGTGGTACCTCTGCCTGCCCTTGCAGAGGCCCTTCCCCGCAGCTCACCTGAAAGCCTTCATCCCCTACGGCAGCTTTGCATTTTGAGGGGCTTTCTGAAGCTTCCTGGAGTCAGGAGGGATTTTCCAGCAGGGTTCAGGAATCCCCCTGGTGTGTCCCACATCTCCTGTGCGGAGAGGGCTGCAGCATTGCGTGAGCACTGCAATGCCACCTGCTCTTATGCCGCTCTGGGAGTGGGGCAGGCAGCAAAGGAGCGTGGAAGGACCACACTGTGGCACGGGCCACACCAGGTCCCTGCTAATAGGAATCTGTGGCCATGATAACGCAGCTCCTCGCTCCCTGCTTGTGCCAGCCATACCCCAACCCCTCTTGGCTCTTGATAAAGTTTTGGCCTTTATGGTTTCCAGGGTCAGTCCCTCAAAGCCCAGCATTTTCCCTCCTATGACCCACCCTACCCAGGAGATCCAGCGCTGTGGTGGCTCCACAGAGCCCTCTAGAAAATTGCCTGTTCCCACTGACCCCTCACTTGAGCTTCCTCTGCACAGGGCTCTGCCTCATGCAGCCACGAAGTGGGAGCTTTCTGGGGCAGGGCTCCTTCTAACTGCCTTCCCATACACAAGTGGGGTTTGTAGCTTAGTTTTCACGTTTCCTCTGTAGATAAGAAGCTTGTGGTGGCCATTGAAGGGAGCGTAGAGGAAGCCAAAGCCCTGTACAAGCCGCCTGAGGACTCGCAGGGTGAGTTGGGGTGGTGTTGCCACAAGCAGGCAGAGGGGGTGGGTAGAGAAGCAAGTGGGTGCTGAAATGGCACAGTGCCTGGTGTCTGTGCTGCTGGATGAAGACCCTGGCAGCTGAGGCCCTCTGTCCCCAGCTCCTCCTTCCTGAGAGGTCTTCACAGTCCCGCATCTGTTGGGAGTGACCCCTGGTACTGGGGACCTGTTCCCATGTGTCTGCACCCTGCTTTTGAGGGGACGGTGATGTCTGTGGAAGTTGTGGTCCTGGAGAAAGGGCTGGTAGTTCTGCTAGTTGTGGGAAAGCTGCTGAGCCCCAGGTGGTCCCCGCTTACACCCCTGTCTTTGTGCAGATGATGAAAGCGATTCTGACGCGGAGGAGGAGCAGACCACGGTAAGGGATAGCACTGTCCCCTTCTGGGTCCTCTCCCAACATTGTAGCATGAGCAAACTGATCTGTGCCTGCTAACTGGGAGGTGCTGCGCCTTAGTGGGTCTGGGAACTGGTCCATATGTGCTGTGAGCATGTGTGGAGGTGCACTGGCGTTAAACCCTGCTCTTCCTTGGGAGGAGAGAGGTGCCATTTCCAGTTTCTGTCCTGAATGCAGGAGAGCCAGGTTACAAATCTGCCTCACTCACATCCCACCATGCTCGCATCCCACTCAGCAGCGACAGCCGCCTCACAGCTCTCCGGCTGGAGCTGTTCTACTTTGTATAAATAGCCTCGGGCCGGGGAGGCTGGCTGGAGGCTGGCGTCCAGCGGGGAGGGATGTGTGTCCATCTCCTGCCATCTGCCAGAAGTGTTGAGCTGAGCTCTGCCCCAGGGATTGTTCAGTGTTCCCTCGGGGTGGCATTTAGGTCCTGTAGGTTGTTCTTCAGGATGCTGGGGAGAGGCTGTAGGTGCTGGCTGCCCCCAGCATGAAAGCCCACGGGCGGTGGGTGCCACCACTCCCCACCACCCAGCAACAGTGCCTGGTGTATTGGGCTGTTGCTGTGGGGAAGAGTAAAGAGAAGGGCCTCACCTGTCCCTCACGGTGGAGAAGCTTTTGGGGCCAGCAGGTCCTTGGCCCTATCTCACAGGGCAGGGACACTCCTGGGAGCTGAAGGAATGACAGGAACCGGAGCTAGTTTGTCCTTGCCCTGCAGCAGGGCAAGGGTTTTCTGCTCCCCTCCCTTTCCAGGGCTGCTCTGTGGCTGCTGCGCTGGGGGATTGGGGAACTAGACTGGTGGGAAGGGGAGAGCAGTGGGAGAGTAGGGGCTGAAGGTTCCTGAGGACCAGGAGAAGGGTCTAACAGTTCTGTTTCGCCCTCCCCAGAAGCGGCGCAGGCCCACCCTGGGCGTGCAGCTGGATGACAAGCGCAAGGAGATGCTCAAGCGGCACCCCTTGTCCGTCACTGTCGACCTGAAGTGCAAAGGTGAGTGGGGTCTGGTGACCCTTGGTGGAGAGCGCAGAAGGGTGTGTGAAAGCAGGTCAGGGAGCAACCCAGCAGCAGCTTGGGATCCTTAGGGAGAGCTCCAGATGCAGAGAGGCTTTCCTGCCCTCAGCCCTGCTGCCCCAGCAGGGATGAGCATGGCCTTCCAGGGGAGACTGAACTGTTGTCCTAGCAGGGGGGCATATACATCCCTCTCTGCAGAGTGCTCTGAGCTAGAGCAGACAGCAACATCGCCCCTTTTCTTTTGGCGCAGATGAGAACGTGCTTCATCTGACCTTCTACTACCTGATGAACCTCAATGTCATGACGGTGAAAGCCAAGGTGACCACTGCCATTGAGATGACAACTGCCATCAGTGCCGGGTAAGGAGAGCCCTGGGGACACTGAGCCCAGGGCTGACTGCGGTGTCATTCCTAGCCCAGAGCTCGTCTGGCAGCAACTCCTCTGTTTGCCATGAGCACCCCGCCCTGGTGTCCTGCCATACTCTGAACAGAGACACCCGTTGGCAGAGCAATGTGGTGCCAATAGCAGCATGCGATGGCAATGTCTCTCTGCTGAGCTGTAGCTCCTGCACCCAGTGGGCCCAGGCACTCCATGCCCAGCTGCCAGCTCCCAGTGGGTGAGGTTTTAATCTTAGTCCCATGTCCTACCTTGCCTGGGACACCTTAGGGGCCTTTGTGTAGAGCTGCAGTTTCAAAGTGCTGTCTTGGCTTGTCCTTTGATGGACAAAGGAGACCCCAAAGAGCACAACTGCATCTCTGTCTCTGGGGAGCACTCTCAAGGTGGTCCACTCTCCTGCCCTGTGGTATCCTTCCCCTTAGCTCCAGGGCCCTGCCAGGCTGCTGCAGCCCAGGCAGGAGCATCCTCCTCTCTGTTGCAACAAGCCAGGTGTAGGGAGGTTGGGAACCTCTTAGGGGAGTGCTGCCAGACCTGTCAGTAGCTGGGGGAGAACCTCTCCTGCTTGTCACATTCAGTCACTCTCTTGCAGCTGAACTGCTTTCCTCCCTCCTGCAGCCTGTGCCCGGCAGCTCCCTTCACCTGCTTGCTCTGCGGGTCACCTTGTCTTGAGAGCTGGAGATGCGGCTGCCTCTCCCTAGGCTCCCCAGAGACTGCTGGAACCTGATTTGTGTGAGGAATAGCTGAAATGGCAGCTGTGGGAGCCTGCCCAGGGAGTTATGATCAGCTGCCAACTCTCCGGTGGCTCTCCCTAGACCAGGAGGAGGTGTCTGTGAAAGAGGGAGGTGGGAGCGACTGCTCTGGGCTACCTGGGAGCAAGTGCTGCCTCCCAGTCTGTCCCATGTGAGGCTTCCCAGTCCTCTTGGGGTTCTCTTTTTCCCTGTGGGTACCCAAACCCCTCCGTGGCAGCAGCTAGAGCCTCTCCACAGGGTTCCCATGTGCAGGGTGTTCTCTCCCTCGCAGCTGCCCTTGGCTGCCGTACCCCAAACCAGTGGGGGGCTCTGACTTGAGCCAAATCCTACAGCCCTTTATGCTTGGTCAGGCTTGTGAGTACGGTCAGACATGAAGAATTTTATTTCATTAAGCAGAATTCCTCTGCTTAAGCCTGTTGGGTGGCAAACAGCCATCAGGCTGTGCCTTATGTTGGCAATGTTTTCTCCATTAGCAGGTTTCAGAGTTAATGCACTGGAGTGAGCAGCTTCCCGGGAAACGAGGAGCTGGTGCTCTGTGCTTTTTGTCATCTTTACAGCCAGGGAGGAAACAGATCTCCTTTTGGATTGTAACTAGGGGAAAGCCATTCTGGTCTTCAAACCCACCTTGTGGAGCTCACAATCCCCTTTTCTGGGCTCAGAGCCTGTTAGTGGTCATCCCAGAGAGACGCGGAGCCCAGGCTGCTGCTGATTAATCTCTTCCCTCCTCCTGCCAGTGACCTGCTCTCCCCAGACTCCCTCCTGAACTGCCTCTATCCAGGAGACCACGGGAGGAAAACGCCCAACCCGGCCAACCAGTTCCAGTTCGATAAAGTGGGGTGAGTGGGGTGCTGACCCACGCAGCCGGGGCAGCTTTGCCCAGGTGGTTGGCGTGACTAACCTGCTCACCACATGGCACAGCCCTCCCCAGCTTGTCGGGCGGCGGCTCAGCAGCTGGGAGGGCAGTGTCCTGCCAGTCGGCACCAGGGGGGCTTATTGGGCACAACTTGGGGTGCAGATGAACAAGTACCTGCTCCCTCCGGCTTGCTTGCAGGCCAGATGGTGGGGGGACAGGGAGGGATGCTCTGGGGTGTCGTAACCCTTTCTCGTTGTCCCCACAGCATCCTGACCTTGAGCGACTACGTGACAGAGCTGGGACACCCTTACGTGTGGGTGCAGAAGCTGGGCGGTCTGCATTTCCCCAAGGATCAGCCTCAGGCATGTCACACGCCCTCTCTTCTCCACCAGAACGTCAAAATGGGTTTTGGGGAGGTTTTGTTGGACAGTTGTGTCCTATACTGTCCCCCTAGAGTTGACACCGGCCCTTCCCAAACCACAATGCACCCTTGGCTGGGACAGGCTCAGTTGGGGTGAATCCATGCAGTGAGGCCACACCAACGTATTTTATCTCCCACATGTGATAGTTTAAGCCCCGTTACGGGCACTGAGCAGTGCCCTGACTGTGTGCCCGTCCCTGTGGCTGAGTGGGGTGGCTCCTGGAGCGTGGGGACCTGCAGGCTGGCATGGTGGTGACAGCCCCTCCTGTCCACAGCACACAGTGACTGCGGACAACTCGCTGAGCGCCAGCCACATGGAGCTGACTGTGAAGCTGCTGCGGACAAGGCTGCAGTCCCGCCTGGCTCTCCACAAGCAGTTTGCATCGCTTGGTGAGTGCCAGGCTCCCCACCCTGTGCCTGGAGACGGGGAGTGCAGTAGCAGGGTCCTCCTGCAGAGGAGACCCGACTGATGTCACCTTTAACAGTGCTACAGATATGCAGTGCCACCCTCAGTGTTCCCCGTCATTCTCTCTGTCCTCGGTGGTAGCAGGGCTGCGAGGGCTGCCGTGTTTTGGGTGGGAGAGGAAGGCTGTGCCCCCTCTTGATGCCCAGCACCTCTTTGGGACTGGCCATCCCTGCACGGGGAACTGATTTGGGCTGTGGTGGGGGGTAAACCACATACCTACATGTGTCGTGCGCCCATGGAGCAGGCCAGGTGTGCGCTGCCAAGGCTGTGAGCTCCGGTAGGATCGCAGCCGAGACCTCCCCTGCTCCTCTCTGGGCACCTGACAAAGGTGTCAGAAAGATAAGGATGTCCTCAGGTCTTGGTTTTGGAGCATCCTCACCCACAGGACAGTGACAGAGCTCTGTCCCCAGCCCTCCCCTGCTCAGGTGGCCGTGTCCTTGGTTTCAGAGCATGGCGTTGTGCCAGTCTCCAGTGAGTGCCAGCATCTCTTCCCTGCCAAGATCGTCTCACGCCTGGTGAAGTGGGCTGCCATTCCCTATGAAGATTACGCGGTAGGTGCCGAGCGTGTGGCCATATCCCTTCCAGCTCCCGCACGGCGCCAGCAGCTGCTCACTCCTCTTGTTTTTTCTCACAGGAGCTGCCCTACACCAAAGATGTGATAGAGGCTGGCTTGGCTGAAGACACTCACCTCTACTACATGGCCCTGATAGAAAGGGGAACAGGTAGGCACGTTTCCTTCCCCTGGGAATTGCTAATTCCCACAGCAGACACTCCCAGGGCAGCTTCTGGGGGTCTTCATGGGACATCCCTCCAGTTGGAGGCCCTGTGGGCTGTGGGTGATGTTTCTTCCCTGCTCAGCCAAGCTCCAGGCTGCCGTAGTCCTGAATCCTGGTTACTCCACGCTGCCACCCATCTTCAGCCTGTGCCTGAACTGGAAAGGAGAGAGAACCAGCAGCAACGATGACAATATTCGGGTAACCTGCGGTGGTGGGAGAGGAGTTGGGAGAACTGCTGGCTTTTGGGGGATGTTCCCAGCAGTTCTGTGTCCATAACAAGCCGTTGGGGTGAGCTGGTGGCCAGGCAGCTGAGGGCAGGCCTATGAGACCTGCTGGATGCAGCAGCAGGTCATGGGAGGGCAGAGCAGGGACCCGACCCTGCACTGTCCTGTTCCCTCTGCCAGGCCATGGAGAGCGAGGTCAACGTCAACTACAAGGAGCTGTGGGGGCCCAAACCGGGCTACCAGCTCCTCACCAACCAGCTGCAGCGCCTCTGCATGGTGCTGGATGTCTACCTGGAGACGGAGCCCCATGACACCAGCGTGGAGGGGCCCAAGGAGTTTCCCCAGGAGAAGATGTGTCTGCGTCTGGTCAGGTGAGACCCTGGGGCAGTGAGGGGCTGGGTGGGGGTGAGGGTGCAGGCACTGCTGTCCCTGGCGTGTGGCCCTGCCTGACCTGATGTCAGCCTTCTTTAGCTGCCTGTGGGGATCTGCCCCCCACAGCTGGGTAATACCCCAGGACCAGGCCCTTTCTGTGGGTGCTGTGGGCTTCCTGACCCCTGTGGGTCAGCCTCTCCCTCTTCTCTTCCAGGGGGCCCATGCGCCTGAAGCCCTTCAAGTTCAACTACCCTCAGGGATTCTTCAGCCATCGCTGAGCAACCCCTGGGCATCGCTCTGGGCTGGGCCTCATCCTGTATGCGGGATGACTGTCCCCCTCCCACTATTTCAGTTTCTTTTCTGAGGTTTTGGATTTCGTTTGAAGGTTTTGTAGCTAAAGGGATTAAATGCTGAAATGAAGGAAAAGAGCGTGTGTGCCTTGTCAGTGCAGAGGGCTGGGATGGGTGGGGGGGAGTGGGGGCTGCAGCAAGCCCTGTTGCACATCGCTGGGCTCTGGCAAGTGTCTTGCTGCTGTTACATGCCCTTGCCTGCCTCCAGCCCTCCCTCCCCACCTCAGGGCCTCAGAACCGCGGAGCTGAGGTGGCTAAAAATAGCCCATTTCCGGAGCCCACACTGCAGCCGCAGCCTGTCCTTGCCTGTGCTGGCCCACAGCCAGCTGACTCTGCACAAACCCCGCAACAAGGGGGGCCTTTGCTGCTTCCCTGGCTCGCAGCAGGGGAGCAGAGCAGTGTCCTGTGAGATGTAGGAGCTCATAGCACTGTGCGAGGGGTCAGGGCTTGGGGTGGGAGCCCCAGCTTGCCCTGCTGGGTGGTGGTTGGGGGGGCTGTGAGGGGTCCTGGGGCTGTTCCCTGCTGGCAGTCAGGGCTCCTAAGGTCATTGTCCTTCTTGGCCGCCAGCCTCTCCATGTGTTTTCTCCCCCTGGGAAGGCTGTCAGACCCTCTCTGTGCAGCTCCTGCAGCTGGTGCTGTACTGCAGTGCAGGGCAGTGCTGCAGCGCTCGGGTTAAACCAGGCCCTACCAGCCCCCTGGGAAAAGCGCTTTAAAAAGAGAAGGAAGGAAGGAAGGAAAAAAAAAAAACACAATACCGAAATCCTTTGCAGAGCATGGGAGGGGCTGGCCCTATTTCCAGCCCCCGTGTAGGCAGGGATCGTGCAGGCAGCCCCCCAGGACGCAAAGGCCTTTGGGGCTGCTGTGGGGTGGGCTCGCCCCAAGGAAGAGCTGGACTTCCCTTCTGGGAAACCCTGTGTCACCCCCCCAGCCCTGGGTGACAGATCCCAGCCCCCTGGCCAGGCTTTCCTGCCTTCCTCCGGCATCTCTTCCTCCCCGTGCCCCAGCCCCAGACAGGAGGCCAGCAGAGCCAGGGTGTCTCCGTAAGCACTTTTATTTGGTTATTGCACAGAAAGCAAATAACAGTGGGCTGAGGTTCCTAGTGCACCGTGTGTGTCTGTGAGCATTCCTGCAGCACCCAGCCTCTCCCACCGAAGCCAGCTGCAGCCTGGGTCACCGCAGGGAGGGACACTTGTCACCTCCTGGCCAGGGAAGGACCCTGATAGCCGGCATCCCAAACAGCTAGAGCTCTGCATTGCACTCATCCATCGATTGCACATACATTAAATAAATGCACTTAATGGAGAAGGACGGGCGGTTCCCCGGGGGTCTCTTCTCCTCGGTTATAATTCAAGTGTTTACATGTGGCGCTCGGGGTATATCACGTTCTGCTGGGGAAGCTATCGGCCAGCCCGCCAGGCCAGGGCTGCCAGGGGCTGCATCTCTCACACGGACATATTGCTAAGGTTAAAGCCTGGCCCGGCGGGGGGGTGTCCCCACCCCGGACCCCACTGTCAGAGGGGAACGGAGCAGCTCCCACACCCAGAGGTGCTCTTGGGCACCCAGGGCTCTGCTCACTTCTTCCCCGCAGTAGGCACTGGCTCTGGGGCTTTGCCCTCCTTGCTGGAGGGGGCCTCGGCCTTGGGGGGCTCTTTGCTGGCTTTGGGCTCATCTTTGGGTTTCGCTTTAGCTTTGGGCTCCTCCACCTTCTCCTCGGCCTTTGGCTTCTCAGCCTCCTTCGCAGCCTCTTTGCTGATCTCCTGTTGAGGTTTTGTTGGAGTTTCCTTCTCAGCCTTTCGTTCTTCCACAGGTTTGGGGCTTGGCTTGGCAGCTTCCTTCATCTGTGGGGCTGGAGGCTCCAGTACAGCAGCTGCCTTCTCTTTGGGCTTCTCCTCCACCTTGGCTGGGACATCTTTCTTGGGAGCTTCCTCTTCCCTGCTCTCGGGCTTGGAGGGAGCCTTGACTTCCTTGGGCTGCTCTTCCTTCGCAGGGGCTTTCAGCTCCTTTGGAGGGTAGGGGGTGGGCTCCTTGGCCGGGGCTGCTTCCTTCTGCGGGGATTTGGCCTCCTCCTTCACAGGAGATTTGACTTTCTCAGGGGACTTCACGGTCGGAGTCTTGGCCTCCTCCTTTGAGGGGGTTGGGGGCTTCTCTGGAGACTTCACAGCTGGGCTCTTGGCCTCCTCCTTAGAGGGAGTTGGGGTTTTTTCTGGGGATTTAGCAGCTGGGCTCTTGACCTCCTCTTTTGAGGGGGGTGCAGGTTTCTCTGGGGACTTCACAGCTGGGCTCTTGGCCTCCTCCTTTGAGGGGGTTGGGGGCTTCTCTGGAGACTTCACAGCTGGGCTCTTGGCCTCCTCCTTTGAGGGGGTTGGGGGCTTCTCTGGAGACTTCACAGCTGGGGGCTTGGCCTCCTCTTTCAAGGGGGTTGAGGGTTTCTCTGGGGATTTGACAGCTGGAGTCTTGGCCTCCTCCTTTGAGGGGGTTGCAGGTTTCTCTGGGGACTTCACCACTGGGGTCTTGGCTTCCTCCTTTGAGGGGGTTGGTGGCTTTTCTGGAGATTTGACAGCTGGAGTCTTGGCTTTCTCTTTTGAGGGGGTTGGGGGCTTCTCTGGGGACTTCACAGCTGGGGTCTTGGCTTCCTCCTTTGAGGGGGGTGAAGGTTTCTCTGGAGACTTCACAGCTGGGCTCTTGGCCTCTTCTTTTGAGGGGGTTGCAGGTTTCTCTGGGGACTTCACCATGGGGGTCTTGGCCTCTTCTTTTGAGGGGGCTGGGGGCTTTTCAGGGGACTTGACAGTTGGGGTTTTGGCTTCTTCCTTTGAGGGCATTGGTGGCTTTTCTGGGGACTTGATGGCTGGGGTCTTGGCTGCCTCCTTTGAGGGGGACTCGGGTTTCTCTGGGGACTTGGCCTCTTCTTTTGCAGGAGACTTGGCCTCCTCTTCTTCACCCTGTGCTTCAGCTTTCTCTTCCTCTTCCTCCTCTTCAGCTTTCTCCTCTTCGGCCTCTTTCTCAGCCTCCTCCTCCTCTGTGACCTCCTCTGTCACCTGGATTTCCTCTGTCTGCTCCTCCACAATCACTGTCTCCTTCTCAGATTTTTCCACCACCTTGATCTTCTCCTCACTCTTCACTTTGATGTTGGTGGTGATGCTGGGAGCTTTGGGGACCACCTCAGGGAAGGAGATCATCCCAAAGCCTGACTCGATCCGATATTCCTCCCCTTCCAAGAGCTTCCTGCCGGGAGGAGACCAGAGCAAGGCAGTCAAGTGATTGCTTCTCACCCAGCTCTCACCTCCTCCCATGACCAGGAGCTGCCAGCCATGACCTGCAGCTCCATCTCCCTCCTTGCCCCACTTTCAATGTGCTGGCTGACCCTCCTGCTCCTACACCCTGGGCTGTGCAGGTTTCCTCACCCTTTTCTCTGCAAGCTCTGTGCAGATCTGGCTCACCCAGCTGAGACCCACCATGGTCTCAGGATGGAAGCGTCTCACCAAGAAGGGCCTGGGTGTTAGTGAGGGCCCTCGAGGAGCACTCCTTGAGACACCAGCACTAGGGACTGGCTGAGACCCTCCCACCTTCCCCTTGCCCACCCCATACCTATAGGCAGCAATTTCAATGTCCAAGGCCATTTTGACATTGAGGAGATCCTGGTATTCCCGGAGCTGAGCTGCCATCTCCCACTTGGTGTTCCTCAGCTCGCTGTCAAGCTGCTGGATGGTTTCCTGCGGTAGACAGAGCAACTGGTGACATGAGGGGCCAGTCCCCAGGAGCAGGGTGACCCAGCACCCCTAAACAGTCCCCTAGTCTCCAGAGGAGGGACAGACTGCTCACCCAGCACAGGGGTGCCCTCACAGAGGGGTCTGGACCCGCCTCACCCTGCAGACACAGAGGGAAGGTGACACGTCCAGGGGCTGTTTCAGCGTGTCTGGTTCCCTTGGGGGAACTGGCAGGAGCCCTGCACTACCTCAGCTGAGCCCCCAGCCCCCTCCCAGACCTCCCTCCAACAGGGATGAGCTGTGGGAATGTTTCTAGGACTTGGGTGAGTCTGGTGGACACCAAACCCCAGCCTGAGGCTGATGGGGCATCACCCTGGGGACAAAGTTTCAGTCCATGGCCACCGCATTGAGCAGCAGCTCCCAGCTCTGGGACACAAGACACAGCCTAAACCCTGGACATGGTTTGGTGGTGTCACGGGCAGCTCAAAGCCCAGCAGAGACACGGGACAGCTCCATCGTGGGTGAGGGACACAACAGTCTGGATGCAACGTCAGGCTCTGGGTACCTGATCACCAGGAGCTGGGGAAAGCTGGCTCTAGACACAACCCTGAGTATTTCCACTCGAATATTTCCGAAGTTGTCACCATCTCTGAAGCCAAAGCACCAGTGCTGCTCCTCCCCGGCAGCTGGATGGTCCCTCCCCACCGGATGATGTCTGGGATGCTGCCCACTGTGCCACATTACCTGGTAGGACAGGACATCTGCATGATGGCGCTCCTCCGAGTCCTGTCTCTGCCTCTCCAGTGACTCCTGGGTCCCTTTGAGGGCTTCGAGCTCGGTGGTCTTGGACTGGAGCTGGCGGCGGTACTCGCAGATCTCCTCCTGGGCCAAGCGGATGGCATCTGTGTTCACCTTGGCAACCTCCGAGAGCTTGTCCAGCCTCACTGCAACAGGGGAAAGGAGAAGCTGCAGGGAGGGAGGGAGGCTGCAGTCTGCCCTTCTTGGAGAACCTCAAATCCTTTAAGACTGCACATCCCCTGCGTGTATGTCCTCTGCAGGGGCTCCCTGGGTGTGCCGGCTTCACCAGCTCTTGCTCGCACTGTGCCAGGGCGTGAAGGTGCCCGGGCAGGACGGGGGGGGAGGAGGGAGGTGTGT
>VWZL01005168.1:0-12621 GCA_013396915.1 Stercorarius parasiticus | reverse complement strand
CTCCCCGGCGGCGGGGGCTGCTGCTGGCCTCCGTGCGCACCCTGGGCCGGGTCCCCCCCACCCAGCGCCGCCGGGCCCTCCCTGCCCGGGCCAGGGCCGCGTCCCCAGCCTGGGTGTGCGCCGCGGCTGCGCCTCTCCCCGGGCCCTCCCATAGCTCCGTGTCCCAGCCCTGCCCTCCGGGTCCGCATACGGGGTCAGCCTCGGGGCCTGCGCCCCTCTGCCGGCTCTGCTCCCCCTGCAGCGCCCGAGGCACCGGCGCCTCGCCACCGCCGGGTAGAACCCCTTGGGACCGAGGGTTTCCCCTGCTGGGTCGGCTCTCCGGGGCTGGGGTGGCTTTGGGGACAGTCGGTGCCCGCATCTTAGGGTCGTGCCCCCCCCGGCAGCGTGCAGGTCAATGGGAAGAGGTCGGTACTGGGCTCTACTGAGACTTGGAATCGTCTGGGAACTGGGCACATATCGGATGGGGAGGCAGCTGGTCTGATACCCTGTGCTCGCTGCCTCCTCCGGTGAGGTTTTAGGGGGAAACCCCCCAAACTTGATAAAAAGGAACATGTGAGCAGCTTCTGCTGAAAGCAGAAGTGTTACAGAATCATGGAATAGTTTGGGTTGAAAGGTATTACGGTGTTTTCCTTCCTCTATGCAGGTGTTTTACGTCATACAGAGTTTTCCAGAGTTATGAACTTGTCGGGAATACTGTCCCCATTAGCAGTGGGGGCTCACGGGGGGGTTTCCCGTCCACTCTCACTTGGGGCATGGGATATTAAAGAGGTGCCTGGCATAAGCGCGTGGTTCGACCTGGTTTTCTGTCCCCAAACCTGGCTGTGGGCAGCTTCCCCATGCGGCTCAGGCTGCTGGACTGAACAGACCTGACGCTTTGGGATCCTGAGGGGCTTTCCAGAGGTGTTGGTCCTTACTCAGATCAAGCCAGGCTGGGAACTCCGTGGCAGGAAGTGGCTGGCCTCGGAGCCCTGCAGAGCCCAGCTTTCCTGGGAGGAGAACATCCCCTCTGCTGCAGGAAGCTGTCAGTGGTGCTGACACCGTGGGACAAAGCTTGTCTGTGTGTCCCGACACCTCCAGAACAAGGTTCTCGGCATCTCTGAGGGCGCTCAGCTAGTGTTTTGGAAAGGATTATCCCCCATCGAGGTGATCTCTGGGCTTGTGCTGCTTAAAGTACCCCCCGTGCTCTCCAGGGCGTGATGCTTTGGGCCCTACGGTGCTGGGATCCCTGTGTGCTGCTTTGCCTGGCAGTGTGCGGTGCAGGAGACACCTCAGGCCTGTCCTTTGTCTGTTTGTGGGTTTTATTCCCCAGTTACTCGTTGATGGGATGTATCGGTTATAACTCATTTGATCAGCATATGGCCCTTCTGCCATCTGGGTTAATTAAGGGCCAGATGCCAGCGCTTCGGGGCTTCTGATTGCTCCAGCAGTGGCTTGGCAAATGAATTGATCTGCCACAATTTTGGGCAGCTAACACCTCAGTAGGTTTGGCGGAGCTTTTACCCCTTAGTTATTAAACTGGGGCACCTTAATCGGTTTGTTGATGGGAAAGGGACCCACTTGGAAGGTGTGTGGGTCACTCAGTAGCAGGTTTGCGAGAGGACGCACTGGCTGCAGCCTGCTGCCTTCACACAGTGTCATCTGCGCTCGGTGCTGCTGTTAATTGGTGGCTTTTATTCTAGAAGGTGCGGGATAATTTGTGGCACTTGCTGGCTTTGGGGAGGACATTGAGGGTATATTTACAGCTTTGGTAGGAGCCGCAGAGTCTTGCCTGCCCTCAGGGTTCAGTGTCATGGTGCAGGGTGCCTGTGGCAGTGCAGGGGGGTGGTTTTGTGGCCGGGCACAGCCTGGCTGGTGGATGAGATGGTCCTGGTCCCTTCGGGGCGGTGTGAAGGTGTGAGCTGAGCTCAGGACACAATAGCAGGCACGTTGCTGTGTGCCGCAGGGCTGAGCGTGGGCTAAGACTGCCTCAAGTTAGGCCAGTCCTTAGGAAAAATATCTTCCTGGGGAGCATCTATGGAGCTGGTGTGAGCCCCGGGGGCTTTGTGCTGGCTGTGGGGAGAGGCATGGAGCAGAGGCAGGGACGGGCACGGCGATGGGAGCTGTGCCCACGGCGACACACCATCTGCAGGATGAGATACTCCACGTAACTTCACAGCTGTAAATTAGGAGGAAAAAATTATTGGGTTCAGCATCTCTTTAGCCGCTGGCTCTCGTATCCTCAGCCGCTCGCTCTCCTTTTCCATGCTTTGGTTTTTATCTTCCCCCAGTGGTGTCTGTGCCTGATCCGGGGGGGTTTATTTGCGGAGGCCGGGGACATGCAGCGCTGCTTAGGGGTGGGGGCTGTCACCGCCTCATGCCTGCCTGGCTTTTTGTGTTGGCTTGAAGTTGGTTCCTATCAATGGGGAATAGTTGTGTGAAGCCCCCACCTCTTCAGTTACCCATCTCAATATTCAGGATTTTTTTCAGTCTGCCTTAAGTTTCTTTAATGATGCCGACTTACTGGGTTTTTCTGATCCACCTCCTGCCCTCAAGGGCTTTATTTGCAGCTGAGGAAAGCTGCCTTGCTTGCTCATGGGAATTTTCTTTCCCTGCTAACCTTCAGTTGACCCTCTGGTTTCTAGATGAGCTGTTTCCTAGAAGCTTGTCCTTTGAGTTCCTGCTCCTCTTTGCCTCTCCCTCTGCTTTAGGTGCCAATGTACATCCCTCTGTGCTCAGGGGATGCATGTTTGCGTGGGGCTGGAGCGGATGCATCTCCCTTAATTTGCTTCCTTCCTCCCCTCGTCAGACCCTCCTGAAGACGCACATCAGGCTGGATAGATAAAAAGTTACTTTCAGCCCGTAAACTCCTGTTCTGGGCTGCCACAGAGTCTAGAAAGATCAGTGGAGCTGCAGCGAGCCCTCTTGCTGTAATAACCAGGGATCCGTGACGTCTTGGGCACAGTTTAAGTGCTGCTGTGGTGCTTTGATGGCTCATTCCTCTGGAAGAGCGGTGGCAGCAGCATCCCTTCCCAGCATTCCTGCATCCCTTCGCAGGCAATGGGGTCTATTGCTCGAAGCTGAGAAACTTCCATCAGCAGCATCTCAGCCTTCGAGGATGGAGGAATTGGCCTAAAACAGGGTAGTAAAAGTACCTGGGGGACACTAACAAATCTTATTCTTCCACCCTCCGTAAGAGGAAACGAGTGGCACCAGCTTATTTGGCGTCGGTGTTGTCCCTGGGAACCCGCTGGCAGTGCCCGCCTTGGTGAGAAGCACCGTGCCATGTTTCTTGCTGCGTCTTGGGTTTGGGAGCACCTTATTCACCCAGAACGGCTGAATTCGGGAGCCCACTGACGTGGTAGCTGGGAGGAAGGGGACGGCTGAGCTCTGCTGCCTTCCTGATCTGAGAGCCTGAGATGGAGGAGGGGGCTTGCACCATGCTCTGCCTGTATGGGCACATCACCCGGCGGCTCTGAAATGTGGGTCCTGGCAGGGACACGGCTGTCCTGCCTTTAGCTGTCTGTGTGAGCTCAGCTGCAGGAGCTTCTCCTTCATCCTCAATGTGCTTCGTGAGCAGCAGAAAATCGGATACTCCAGACCGCAGTGCTGGGCCACTGGCTCCTTCGTGCTCTGTCGCAGGAGCAAAATAACCTTGTTAAAGCTGTGTCCCTCAAGGAAGGTGTCTGTGGCAGCACCTGGCAGGACCCTTCTGCTGCACGTGGCGTGAATGTTGATGATGGTTTTCACCCTGATGCAGGTGGAGGGGGAGCATGGGAGGTAGAGCGGCGTGGCCACCATCACGCTGGGGCTGTCAGGAGAGCAGCATTGCTCTGGGTCTTCTCTAGCTCTTGAATTTAATCATCCCGGGTGAATAAGATCAGAGATAAAACACTTTGGAGAGCCCGTTTTGTCCTAGAAGCTGGCATGGGGGGCTGAGCGGTGCTGAGCTCCCCACATCTCCATATCTCTGAGTCTGGTCAGTGCAGCCTGTGAGGTGGTTGGTACAGGAGGGACGGCTGATGGCACGCGTTCTGGTTTCACTGTCAGTAGGGGCTTCGGAGGGGAGGTCTCCCACCGCCCCTTGGCTGCTGGGACCACTCGAGAGATGCGTGGGAGCCCTCGTGCCCTGGGACGGCAGGTCCAGGGTCCCAGGGAGGGTGCGGGTTTGTGCCGCTGCAAAGCCTTGTCCTCAAAACGGACCTGAGGAACCTGAACTAGGTGTGGGTGAGCTCTGGGTGCTCCCCTCCAACACCCAGATGCCTTTTTGCTACCACGTCCTTACAAACACTTTAAACCCCTTGAATCCAGTTTGCGAGACCAGCTTAAAATAAGTTTGGCAAGAAGATGTGGTAAAATTCGAGCTGCCACAAGGCCAGGGGCTTTTTGTCTTCCTTGTTTTGTTGCTGCAAATCTCGCATCCTGCTTTGTCCAAGTGCTGGTGCTGCTCCGCTCAGCTCCTTGCTGGGACATCAGCGAGTGCTGGGACATTTTTGCCAGCCTGGAAAGGAGCTTGTTGGGAATTGCTGGAGCCGGGGGGAGCAAACGCCTGCACTCATCTCCCGGCTCTGTGCCATGCAGTGAGTATTCACTGCCACCTCCCTGCCTGTGGATGAGCTCCCACCGCCTGGTTTTGCTTGCTGGGTGGAGGGTGTTTAGCAAGGGCAGGNTTATTTACTGTCAGGCTCCAGCACGGGAGACCCTGCCCCTGCCCCCAGTTCAAGCTGGACAAAGCCATGTGTAGAAGGAGATGGGGTAACGCAAGAGCCGCTCTGCGGTCCCTGCACGGTTTCCTTTGCCCTCCTTAAAACTGGAGCCGGGCAGCAACGTTGGACCCTGCCCAAGGGCTGAGCTCGGGGGAATTCACCTTCAGCAGGGCTGGTCGCATCCCCGGGCTGCCAGCCAGCCCTGCCTCCTTGCTCTTGGTTAGCCTGGAGGGGGGGACAGGACACACACGCATTGCGCAGGGTGCTGGGCACCCAGATTTGGAGCTTTGCTGGGCCTCGCGTCACCCTGCTTGAGGCACTGGGTGACTTCGAGTCCGGTCCTGCTGCTGGGAAGGTTGAGGTGTTGGTGTGGGGAGCGAGGGGTGCGCCTTAATTCTGCACCTCGGGCTGGAGGAGGAGTCTGGTTTGCTTGTTCTGCAAAAAGGCAGTTTGCTTTTTGGAGGCTGCTGTGGGCTCTGCAGAGCTTAAAGGAGTGGGGGAGATGGGTGGCCCTTTCCGTCTCTGAAATTAGTTGGGTTTTTGGATGGCTAAAACATGTGCTGCGGTGCTCAGGGGGGCTCTGGGACGCTGCAGGAAAGCAGCAGGCATGATTCATGTCTCTGAGCCGGCTGCAGAAATTCCCTGGTAGGCTTCAAGTTTGCTTTCCAGGCACTTCTGCAGAGCCGGGGCTGACTGGGAGCCAGGTCGGTGAAATCGGAGGGACTGCAGTAAATCCTCCTTCCTCCCTCTCTCACAGAACAGGATCCGCAGTCAGGCGCAGAGAGCTGCTGCGGCACAGCCTGGGAGCTCCTGCTGTTCGCTGGAGAGCCATCGACCTAGGGGGGAAAAAAAAGGCTCCGAATAAATCCCAGGTAACTGAAACAGGGAGAGGAGCGTGGTGTCTGACACGAGGCAGCCCGGGAGGTGGTTTGCTCCCCCTCGGCAGGGCTGGGGTAGCACGCTGCCAGACTCGCCCCCTCTGTAACAGCATCGGGACTGCGCCACCAACACCCAAAGCAAGCCCCGAACTGAAGCAAACTCTTTTTTTCTCTTACTGCTTGCCAAGCTGGCTCCGGCTGTGTGCTCTGCCCGGCGGGCTCAGCCCCCAGATTTTATCCAGATTTTCTTTATATCCCTGTTGGAGATCCCTATCCAGCTTGGACAGGGAACAGAGGACATAGTTTCTGTGGCCGCATTGCTGGGGATTGCTGCATTTGGCTTTCGAGATGCTCATTTACATTTTAAAACCATTTGCAAGCTCTTTTTTTTTTTTTTTTCCACTTGGCTTCGCTTTCCGTGCTCCTGCCCCTCCAAAACGGCAAGGCCACTGCAGGTTTTCAAGGACGATTCTCTGGTTTCTTTGCTGTTGAAGGAAAGATGGGTGAAACAGCCGTAAAAGACAAATCCCCGCTGACCTTGAAGATGGGCTGTCTGCTGCCTGCACATCGGGCTTCCCCAGCCTGCCAAGCCTTAAATCTGCCCTAAACTGCCTGAATTGTATAACATAGCCCCAAGTGCTGGGCGGGAACCTCATACCCAGTTGAGTTTAAAGCCACACTGCTGGAGCGGGGATGGTTTCTGGAAGAGGCTCCTTTCGATGCTTGGTTGGGCGCTGGCAGCCTCGTACCCCCCCCCATTGCATTGCTCTGGTGTCAGCCTGAGCCTCGGGTTTTGCTCGGTTCCTCTTCGCCCCCCAGAGCTGTTCCCTGCCTAGGTGCGAGGGAGGGCTGGGGGGTGAATTTTCCCTAGAAAAGTGTTTTTTGTCTGAGGGGATACGAACCCAGGGGAGGTCACTGAGCCCCTGTAGCAGGGACAAGGCTGCCCAGCTCTGTGTGGGATGGGGCGAGCAAAGTGGCTGCTGCTGGTGGGAGAAGCAAGTCAGGGCTGGAGCCTGAGCAGGGGTGAACGCTGGTGTTTTCAGTGACTGCTTCCCTCCTCCTCCACATCCTCGTTAGTGAACCAGCTGATTCCCCGCTCAGCAGCAGAGCCCATGGTGTGCCAGCGTGGCTGCGAGGCGCTCGCCCTCCCCTGGGGAATGGGCTCCTCCAGCAGCGCGGGAGCCAAGGGCTTTTCCGGGTGCTTCATCTCCTTGTGACACTTCCCATGAAATCCCAAGCTCTTTCCCTCCTCTGGCTTTTCCTTCCTGGAGCTCTCTGTAGCAAGGAAATTATCAGCCCTCAACCTCTCTCATCTTTCTCCGCCAGGGACGTGCCGCTAGCTGGAGACCACCATGACGGACTCAAAGTACTTCACCACCACGAAGAAAGGTAAGGGAGAGGGGCGGGGAGATTCACGCAATTTTTCCTGCTTTTTTATAAGCCGGGCAGGGAGGGTTGTCGCTGCAGTGGGAAGCTGGCGGAGGTGCCAGCTCTCATGGGAATGCCCTGAACCCACACGGGATGCTATGGCTGACACCCTGCTCCTCCCTCTGATGCAGCTGGGGTGGCTCCTGGGCTGCCGTGGGTTCAGAGCACCTTGTCACTGGCCCCCTGAGCCCAGACAAGGCTGTTGGCAGCTGGGTTGTCAGCTTTAGCAGCTCAGGAGCAGCTGTGGGACATGGCCCCCCACCCTGAGCTCCTCTGGGCTGGGACAGAAGCGCTTGGGGTGTTTGACTTAAGCTATTTCCAGACCAAGGAATTAATACAGAGGAAAGCCATGTGGCATCTTCCTCTTCAATCTGCTTGCCCAGGAGTGAATTACGAGCTCAGGGTGGGAGCTGAGCTGGTGGACCCTTGGGCTGGGTCCAGAGCTGACTGGTTGCCCCCAGCAAGGTGCTGGGCTAGGGGATTGCTGCCACATGCAGAGCGGGATTTGGGAGCCACCATCCCTTGCATGGGCTTGAGGAGGAGTTCCCAAAATCTGCCTGCACTGGCTGCCACGGGTGCCTGCTGTCATCCAGGCTGTGGTGGGCTTTGCAGGTAGGAGAGGGCCTCCCAACAACCATGTGTGGGGCTAGAGCTTCACTGTGTGCTACGATAACTGCACCACAGCCAAAAATACCCACTGAATAAACCTCACATCCTATGCTTGAGGTGTGGGGTGCTTGTGCTTATGGCTGCTGCGGCATCTCCCATCCCTAAAGCCCTCTGGGACTCTCATGGGGCTGGGGAAGCTGCAGGGATGCATCAGCACGCTCATCTCCATTTCCGTAGATGAGAGCTGAGTCCCCAGAGTGGCCCTCAATGAGATATTTGGGAAGTTAAATCCACTTTTTCCAGCTCCTGGCACTGTGGAGGACCCAGGGTGGCAAAGGTGCCCTCGCATGCAGCGGGTGGGAGCGGGGCTCACCCTCTCCTGGGAGCAGCACCCAGAGGAGGGGTGGGTGCCCCATCCCCTCACCCCTGAGCTCCCCGTTTTCCCCTTCCTCCAGGGGAGATATTTGAGCTGAAAGCCGAACTCAACAGTGACAAGAAGGAGAAGAAGAAGGAGGCCGTGAAGAAGGTGATAGCGTCCATGACTGTCGGCAAAGATGTCAGGTGTGTGGTGGTGCTGGGCTGGAGGTGCCCAGACGGATTGTGGGCTCCCATTTGCCCCTGTTGCCTCTGAGGGGTTTTCGTGGTGGTTTTCATCTCGGGCAAGGACCCAGCGAGCTCCTGGCCACAGCTCTACCTCCTGCTACGGGAGGAAAATGTTTGTGTAAGCTTGCCCGTCTGGCAGGCGGGGGCTTGCCTGGCTTTGGTAGTAATCTGGATGAAAGAGGATTGGTCTGGCTGGCAGATAAATTTGTTGGGATTATTGCCGCTTCCTTCAGGTGTTACTAAAAACAAGCAGAAACCCTCTCTGAACCTTTATGGCAGAGGGTCGGTGTCTCTCCCTCAGGGTTGATAAGCCTTTTGCAGCCACTCCAGTCCAAAAGGTCGTATGGCTGCTTTTCCCTCATCTCCTTTTTCTGTCTGACTGAGCAGCATGTGGCCCCTCTGTCCCCTCCTCCCTGCACCGTCCTGTCCCTGCACACCCTCGGCAACGCCAGCGCTTTGCTTTAAACAGTGCGTGTTGGAGTAGATGGAGGAAAACCGTGGTCTGAGCTCTGTATTTGGAAAACTGGT
Source organism: Stercorarius parasiticus (assembly GCA_013396915.1). Taxonomy (NCBI): domain Eukaryota; kingdom Metazoa; phylum Chordata; class Aves; order Charadriiformes; family Stercorariidae; genus Stercorarius; species Stercorarius parasiticus. Next base: position 3,893 of record VWZL01005168.1, on the reverse strand, counting down.
GTGTCCCCAGCTCCCAGAGCCACTCCCAGCTCTGTCTTGGGGCCACTGTGGAGAAGATGACACCTGACATGGCAGGGACTTGCTTGAGGCTGGTCAGCACTCAGCAGAAGCTACATTGATTGGAAAGGAAATATCGGCTGTGGCAGCCCTTTTTTTTTGGGTGTCTGCGCATTTTTGGCTGCAAGAAAGTACTTTAAGTTCACCCCTTGCTGGGAGGTGCCAGGAAAGTCTGGTGTAGCCTGGGGTGAGAGCAGCTGAGGTGGGTGACAGCGGGAGCTCTGTGAGAGAACTAGCAAAGCGCCTGTCCCCTGGGCTCGGGGCGGGGGGGCAGGCCTTGATCTGATCTTGTAAGCGATGGCTGGGTTTGTGATGGCAGAGAAGCTTCCAGCAGCCAAGGGACATCTGTCGGGGTGGGATAACTCCTGCATTAGCCCTCTGATCTTGATTGCCTCTCCTAAGGTGGTTTAATAGTCTAATTGGGCTGTCTGTCTCTTTAATAGTATAATTGGGCTGTCTTTATCGTCTGTGGTCTCTAGCATTCCGCAGGTCTAGGGCGTTTGGGAAGGGGGACCCCCTAGCTCCGTGCAGACAGCGCCGCTCCGTCCTAGCAGAACATCGCTCCGCTGCGGGGCTCTCCCCTGGGGAGCGGGGCTGCTCCTTACACCCAGCCCTGGCTGTTCACTTCTCTATCGTGATGTTTCTAGCATACGACGTGGGGCGAATGCTCAGCAGTTTGCAGCAGGACAGGCTTAACGTCTGCAAAAGCAGAGGATGGTTTTGGTAGGGCTGTGCATGAGGGGCTGTGCAGAAGGTGAGGGAGAAATGGCTCATAGAATGGTTTGGGTTGGAAGGGACCTTAAAGCCCATACAGTGCCACCCCCTGCCCTGGGCAGGGACACCTCCCACCAGACCAGGTTGCTCCAAGCCCCGTCCAACCTGGCCTTGAACACCTCCAAGAATGGGGCAGCCACAGCTTCTCTGGGCAACCTGGGACAGGGGCTCACCACCCTCATGGTAAAGAATTTCTCCCTAATATCTCATCTAAATCTCCCTTCTTTCAGTTTTAAACCCCACATCCTATCATCTCCCACGTCCTCTCGCTGGCACTGGAGGCTTTCGCACCATCCTGTGACAGCTGGGCGATGTTGCACCTTCTCCCGGTGCAGTGGACACGCACTGGAGCTGGGATGCAGCAGAGTCATGTGGGAGAGCTCGGTTTCTGGCCGTTAGGGGCCATTTTGAGCTGCTCTTGATAGAGATCCGTAAAGAAAAACGCACCGGGGATGGGTAATTTAGCCACATCTGTTGCAGAGTGGGCTCGGGTCCTGGGAGAACCTGGAGTCTTGTGGCTTCGGGAGTGGGTTGAGCCATGGGAAGGGGATGGCCATGCTCCTGGGGGGGGTGTGTCTCATAGGCAGCTGCATCTCCTTCTCCCGGCTCAGCAGCATGGCCGTGTCCTGCCTTCACAGCAGTGCTTTGTGTTTCAGCGCGCTCTTCCCGGACGTGGTGAACTGCATGCAGACAGACAACCTGGAGCTGAAGAAGCTGGTCTACCTCTACCTGATGAACTACGCCAAGAGCCAGCCGGACATGGCCATCATGGCAGTCAACACCTTTGTGAAGGTGAGAGGAGAGGGCTGCGTGCGTGCAGCGGGTCAGTTCAGCCCACCACGTGCATCCCCGCTTTTGTGCGAAGCCACCGAAGAAGAGAGCTCGGGCAGGTTTCCAAAGCCTCTCCCTTCAGGAGAAGGGGCTCCCCTAGCTCTAGATAACTGAGCAAATTTGTCCAGAAGAAGAAAAAAAACATTTTCTTGGCAGCCGTACTGTGCCGCTTGCTCCGGCAGTGGCAGCTTTGCTTGTGGGCAGCTCTCGTGATCGAACGACCGTCATGTGAGCTTATGCGCTGAAGTCTCTGCAGCCCTCGTGATCTTCCAGTTGGAGTTGGGGACTGAAGAGCATGTTTGTTGGGAGCCAAGATATTGCCAAATCACTTTGTGAAAAGGCTCGGTGGGCATTAGGGGGAGTTTTAGCTTTTTAGGAAGCAAAAAAAACCCAACACAGTAAGTGTGATAGATGCGTTTCCCAGGTCAGGTGTCCCTTTTGCAGGGTGGCAGCTGCCTTCAGATACTTGGTGTGAGTGACAAGACATCAGATTCCTGGAGGTGTGTTTGGAGTGATGGTGTGAAAACTCTGTGGGTGCCAGATTGCAGAACGAGAAATCAAAGCTCTCTCTTGGGTGGCTTGTCCTTGAGAGCCGAGTGTTAAAACCTCTAGACTTCAGGTACCCAAATGAGAATGGAAGTCCCATCACACTGATGTCACTGATTCAAGGAGAAGAGGCACCGGAAATCTGACCTCCCCCTCTCATCCCTGCAGGACTGTGAGGACCCAAACCCTCTGATCCGGGCACTGGCTGTGCGGACCATGGGCTGCATCCGCGTGGACAAGATAACAGAGTATCTCTGTGAGCCCTTGCGGAAGTGCCTGAAGGACGAGGACCCTTACGTGCGCAAGACAGCAGCCGTCTGCGTGGCGAAGCTCCATGACATCAATGCCCAGCTGGTGGAGGACCAGGGCTTCCTGGACACCCTTAAGGACCTCATCTCGGACTCCAACCCCATGGTGATTATTATATTTTGCCTTCTCCATCCTCTCTTCATCCGAATGGCAGTAAATGCTCTCCCTTCACCTTCACACGCTGACTCCTTTCCTCCCGTGCCTCCCTTCACTTCCTTTTTGGTGTTTAACAGACCATTTTTGGGGACAGCTGTTGCTGAGGCTTGCAGGCTGTGTTCCTTGTCATGTAACCCTGTCTCCTGGATGGAGGGTTTCTCCAATTCCTTGGCAATGTGTTATTAGTCTGTTCCCAGTGTGGAAGAGGCTGCCCCAGGCAGCTCAGAGCAGGGGATGGTAGCAGAGAGGAGCTGGTGCTTGGCTCTGGTACCATGTATCTGGTGCTTTTTGCCTCTGGTGAGGGTTTCCTAGCAGCTGGGCTTTGGCCAGCATTAATCTCTGCTCTTCCCCAAGTGTAAGAAACTTTAAAGCCTGCTTGCCCCAGGGTTTCTCTTCCCCCAGCCTTCACTGCTCTTCAGATCTTGCCGCAGGTGTAGCGGTGAGTCCAGGAGCTGCCGCAGAAAGTATGGGGCTCCTCGGAGCTGCTCTGAGACGGGGAGCGAGGATCCTCTGTGCCAGGCACGGGGCCAAGGATGACTCCCACTGAACATGTGCGAAGTGTTGGAGATGTGGCGTGCGTGGTGGGACCATGCTGGTGGTGATTGCTCATCTCCTGAGGATCAGCTGGCAGGGAGGAGAAGCTGGTGCCCAGATGTCACTGGGATGTGAGATGCCGATACCGAGGATGCAGCTCATCCGCTTGCACCAGCTTTTCCCCCAGGCTGCTGAAGCACATTTGGTGTCACCGAACGCTTGCTGTCACCTAACACGCATCCTGTCCCCTCTGGCAGGTAGTGGCCAATGCGGTAGCGGCTCTCTCGGAAATAGCAGAGTCTCACCCGAGCAGTAACCTCCTGGACCTCAACCCCCAGTCCATCAACAAGCTGCTCACGGCCTTGAACGAGTGCACCGAGTGGGGCCAGATCTTCATCCTGGACTGCCTGGCAAACTACATGCCCAAGGATGATCGGGAAGCCCAGAGGTGAGGGAGGCTGTGGGTGCTGCTAGGGCGGCGATGGCTTCAGGCCACCACGGACAGACCAGAGCAGGGCTGGGGAGGGGGACAGGTGGGTATCGACACTGCCCTCCAAATATCATAGAATCATAGAATCTTCATAGTTGGAAAGGACCTTCGAGATCATTGACTCCAACCATACACACACAAAAAAAACCCCAAACAAACAAAAGAAAAAAACCACCCCAACAATCTCTGCCACTAG
>VWZL01005164.1:0-21157 GCA_013396915.1 Stercorarius parasiticus | reverse complement strand
TCTGTTTGTGAACAGTAGGTCTGCCCAAAAGCATGGTCTTGAAAAGACATGGCATATGGGCCTTCTCACCTGCTCTCGCATTTCTGCAGTCAGCAAGAAAATGTGGGTTTTGTATGAACCCTGGGAATACACTTCTTTCTGATGGACTGATGTATGTTGGTTTGAGAGATTCACAAGTGCTCAAATGACACGTGTATAGCGCAGAACTCCAAAAGAACTTGACAAAATAGAATGACAGCATAGAAAAATTTTTCGCAGGAGTTTAGATACATGTTTTGCAACAAATGTAAGGCAATGAAACTACGAAAAGAATAATCTGAACCATGGTTACAGGATACCAAACTCAGAACTGCCAGTAGTTCACTGAAAAGATCTCAGAAACAGCTTTCTGAGAGCATCGATTCAATACGCAGCAGCTGTGAACAAATCAAAAAGATATTTGACATCATTTGGAAGGGCACTTAGAACAAGACAAAGGGCATTATTTTATTGCTGTTTAAAACATTTTTTTGCCCAGATCTTGAGTCCTGTGTGAGATTCTGGTCCCTGCAACTCAAGAAGGTTGTACTAGAGCTAGAGAAGGTACAGAGGAGGGAAGCTAAAATGATTATGGTGATGGAGCAGCTACTTTATAAGAAGACACTAAAAAGTCTGGAAGTCTTCAATTTGGAGAAGAAAAGGATGATGGAAGGTAAGATAAAGTTTTACAAAATAATCAAAGCAGTGGATAAAGTGAATGAAGAACTGTTATTCACCATACCACAGATACAGGAGCTAGAGGACACTCATTGAAACTATTAGGAAACCAATTTAAAATGAATAAAAGAATGTAATTCTTAACATAGAGGGTAATGAACATCTGGAATTTATCATCAAATGAAGTTGTGGATGTAGATAGTGTATCAGCAGGTTCAAAAATGGTTAGACAAAATCACGGACATCAGGTCCATAAGCAAATACCTCTAACAACCCTAGTACCATAATCCTGGATGTCTGGAGTATAAGGGTATAATGGTATAATGGTGTCTGGAGTATATTCAGTATAAGTACTGAAGAAAGCGTCAAGACTGACATACACTCTCCAAACAACATCTCTTAGTGCCACTGTCTGAGACACAACATAGGGCTAGATGGATCATCAGTCTTACTCAGTAGGACATTTCTCACATCCTTATAGTAACATATATGGAACTTCTGGGCAATAATACAGGACAACTTATATGCAGTCATAGGATAAATATTGAAGGTTATGGCAGGAATATTGCTCAGGTGGTTAGTCACTGTATACTTACAGTGAGGTATCACTATGCCTTACGGGAACTTACAGATTAAAAACTGATTTGGGGTTTTGGGAATGCATGCAGAAAAGCTACACAACGTATCTAGAGGAGACAGAAGACATACGGCACACTCTCCAGTGAGAACGTGGCAGGCAGGCTGTTAGCTTCAAGCATCCTTGCTTCAACAGATAGCAATCACTCTCCTAACAAAGTCACAGGCTGCAAAAGGACTGTAATGTGGTTTAAAGCACTTCTGAAGAAGGGAAGGAAGGTCAGTTACCAGAATTGCCGCCAGGCTGACAGGCACAGTCTGCGGAGGGAGCCTAAGGATATTCAGCCTTCTTGGATCCAGGAAATGATAAGACTTAGGAAAAACAGCAAGTATATACACACATTTGGGGTTTGCTGGTTTTGTGATACACTTTTCTTGAAAACATTTTATTCTAAGTAAATATGATATGGCTTTTAGGAGAGAGCATGCTCACTGTACAGATTATTGTTATTGCCCCAGATGGACAATGAGTGCCAGGATCTCCACTTGCTGAGAAACTCTCAGTGTGTACTGGGGAGGGAAGGCCAGGACTGGTCTGAGGGTAGGAGATAAACATAATCCCACACAGAACCAGGTGATGGTGAGAAGCCAGAGGCAGCAGGGTGGGGAAGGCTGTGCCCATCCTGAATTGAAGGTGGCTAAGCATGCTTTTTGGCTGGCACTGCTGACAGCCACACTTTGAATATGAGGCCTGATGTGTGCTACTAAGTAATTGACTTTACCCACAACTCTGACTGTTAAAAGGACCGGCTTGTGCTAGAAATAGTTTCTGCCCATGGGGACTGCAGACAACACAGGTATGACAGCAGGTAAGACAAAGAGATAGAGACCCATTTTACACATGGAGAAGACAAACATGGAATGATAAAAGACTTGTCTAAAACTTGTATCAGACTATGACTGAGCCCTAGTTTTCTGAATCCTTATTTGAACCCTCAAGCCCAGGACCACTTTCCTGCTAACAGTAATACTATCATATTAGGCAGGCACATACCCAGCTGGACAAGTTAATACATTGCATTAGAATGACTCTATATAATCAATCAGCTGCAAGTGAGCATCTGGCATAATAATGTTCTTGCTTTCCTTTCCTTCTGCGCCTTTTCTTGTTTCCCTAGCTGGTGATTTCTTCCTTTTGTAGAAAAGCTTCATCATTCGATCTCCAAGGATTAGCTGACACAGAAAACTGTAACAGGAGCTTGCTAGCACAATGATGGAATATCTTTTTACACAAAAAGCTTTTAATAAGCTAGCATCTTTCTATGCCTTCCTCAGCTGTCACATGTATGGAGCCCTTTTATCTTACCACAAGAACTGAACAAATGAGTGAAAGAAAAATATCCACTGATGTTCATTCGTCGTTTTCATGAAATTCGCTTCAGTACTGTTTGTGCCTCTTCTTGTTTTTGTGTTACAGAAGGACTTTAGCCAGCCAGTTTACTGGCATCAATGACTGGGGGCGGGGGAGAGAGAAAAAAAAAAAACCAGAGAGACTGACAGACAGAAAAGATAACTTCAAAGCAGGACAATTAAATATAACCTACCGGGCAGGAGGATAGGATACCCAGAAATTCAAATCAGCCTTCTCTCCACAATTGTCTCACTCATCCCTCTGGTAATTTTCCTACCCATGTGAATTCTCTTCATGTTTCTTTCATGTTTTCTTCATATATATGCACCAATATTCACATTTACTCTATTTAGTATAAAAAGGCAGAGGACGGAGGAGGAATTGTGGAGAAAGAGAAATCCCAAAGCTCTAGACCCACTGACCATCCCCATCACATTTTGAATGAGACAATGGAGACGAAAGAGCATCCCAAAGAGTCAGAAAACATGAAAATCTCTGACTTATATGACCAATTGCAACATAGTCTGTATTTAAAGCATTTCTGTTGATCATAAGCTTGAAAGAGAAAAATTCAAAAATGCACTCATCAAACCGAAAAAATGGGTACATGTAAGGAAGCTACAATTTGCTCATGGATATTTCATGATCTAAGAAAGATGCCAAACTCATCAGATAAATTGTTTGCTGTGAATTATTCACTTGGCTCTAAATTGCTACTCTTTCAGGCAAATACAATGGAAACCTATGACTCCTTGTCATCAGATTTGTTCTTCGGGAGCTGCATCACATTCACTGTTCTTAGTAAAAAGGGCTTTGTATGACAGTTAGCAATGAAACAGTAACAAAAAGATTTTGTCACCTTTGCCTCCTGTTTTTAAATTACTTTCCTCCATATTCATATTATAACTTTACCTTTCACATACAGACCCTGATTCAGCAGAGTATTTCAACTTCCTTGCCTGTAGTTAAGCAAAGCTGAAGAAAGATCTTAAAATAACAGAGGAAAGAATGCATGGTGAAGGACGTGCTCATTTCCCCTGCTGAACTGGCACTTTGACATGTTTTCTAGCTGGTCTGAACTTTACATTCTGAGGGCAAATATTTTTGTCAGTTAATCTAAGCACAGACAGTGCCTGACAAAGGCCCCGTTATTGCTGCCCTTTAAGCTGCAGTAATTTATCGGCCCACTAGAGCGCAGTCCTTTCTCCTCGCGTAGATTTGGCATTGAGTGAAGAAATGGTCGAATAAGTAGCCTTCAAAGAAATACTGTAGGCAAGCAAAACAAAAGGCTAGAGAAAATAACGTTACCACTGGAAAGAAAATGTAGAGAAGCAGTAAAAAAAAAAATTATATGAAATGCTTACAAGACATTCATTTGGAAAACTTAGGTCCAAAATTTGAACTTTCTTCTCTGCTTGGCCCATCCAGAAACAAATAAATGGCTTATTGTTTCCAGTTTAAGAAATCTGGCTTCCTCTCCTGCCTGCTATATATGAATACACCCACACAAGGCAGTTTTTTCCCCTCCCAGCTCACTCTATTATGATGAATAATGAACTTATATTTCACTGCGATATCCTTGCCAATCTCCTTCAGCATTTTCGAAAAGGGATTATTTAAGTTGCAGAGTGCTGAATGGTACTTATATTTTTATTTTGTCCTGCTTCAGTCCTTTGTCTCGAGATGGATGATTCAAACAGAAAGCAGGTACCATAAAACAGTGTGCAGCTGATGCACTATAAATCTGCACATCTAACTGTGATTAATAGAGATAGGTGTTTTAGACAGTGATTGTGCAAGAGCTGTTGGTGAAAAAGGAGGAAGAAAAAGAGATCCAAGAAACCAGAGTGAAGAATAAATTGTGCTGACAAAAGTTGCAATATATATGTATATATAAATGTTAATTATCTGCATAAGATGAATGGTGGGTCAACACTAGAGAATGCCATTCACAATAGTGAAAAACAGAACAGTCCTTTCTTCACAGGTAGCAAGAGCACAGTGCGTCTTTGGCTGAAACAAAGGTACAGAAAGTGCCTGAAAGCGTTGCTTTTTTGGAATGTTTCCCCAGATAAGTATCTTACTTTTCCCAGCCCTCTATCTCCCAACAGGGAGTAGGCCGAAGGAGTAACAGCACTTAGGGAGCTCTCATAAATAATTTGACAGGTGCAAGTCTCTGGATGCATCAAGATGTAACTAGGGTCATATTCTGCATATGGAATCTGTTTCATCCCAGGTTGCATGAAAGACTACCATTGATATATGGGCTTGTGGTTCTGGTCATACAGCGTGAGTCTGCAGCTGCTGGAGTCAATGGGAAAGAAAAATCCCATGGAGAGACTGTCCTTTAGCTGGCTTGACCTTCCACCACTCAGCATTGGCCCTGCAAGACCCTGTCATCTCTGGTGTGAGCCCTCTGTGGTAGCTGGTTCTCTAAAAAATATGAATATGGAGACTGAAAAACTTTCACTGAATCACTCTATAATATCAGATGCAACAAATTCTGCTGCTGAGCTACTGATCCAGTATAAAGGAACATTTTTTATCGAAGTAAAAAGGATTACTATTTTTAAAAATGCTGAAGTATATCATGTAATAAGCAGATCTGCAAGCATGTAAGTTTATCTTTTGTTTGACAAATTCAGCTCAAGATAAAACTAAATGTCATGGATCACTTCAAATTTAAGAAAAAAAATGAACTAGGGTGGTTTTTAAAGCTCTGAAGAAGGGGTTTAAGTGAGTGACCTCCACATGCCAGTGAAGAGAGTACTGGACATTGATTATCTGCACAGAGGAAAGTGAAACAGTTCCTGCTTCTCACATCTCCTCTCACATATATCCATACAGCGAGAGGGAGAGAGCTGTCACTACCCCAGAGCACCAAAGTATTCCTTCAGAAAACTACCAAATAACATTTCAGCAAAGTATGTAATGGTAACTTAGAGAAGCTACCATGAAAGTAGATAACCTTTCAAATCCATTTATCAAAGTAGTTACATTTCTCATTTCAAGGCAAGTGGCAGATAATAAATATAGATCAAAGGAAGCTAGTCAGTATCTAAAACATGGTATTAAATGAAAAATTTATTCACAAAATAGCATTATATATTTTATAGCATCTTCACAGCTCTTCTTATTTATACACTGAGTTTTGTCTTCTACATTGAACTTCCACAGCAATCATGTCACATAGCTATAACCATTGGGGAAAAAATCCCCACAGATTAAAGATCTATAGAGACTAGAGAGGGTTCCAACTGCAGAGATGTGAATCCTTTCAGATTCTGAGGACATCTAAACTGAGATCCCAGTTTGGAAGCACAAACAAATGCTTTTGTTAAGAAAAATCACGCTAGAAACAAGGTTCATTAAATGCCTTCAGCCTTTCTGCTGCTGAGCATACACAGACCTCTCAGATTTGTTTTTCTGAGGCACATGAGAGAGCGCTGCCTCTGCCCATCAGCGGAGAGGCATTTCTGGTGCTTCAGATCGCGTGGCTGGGAAAAGCCACAGCTCTGGGCTGTGGCTGCCGATTGTGCCACTCAGTGGGACAATGTCACATGCCAGATCTGACCGGTGATCAGCTCCTTGGCAGCAGCATGGTGCCTCTGTTTATTGTCCATTTTATGACCTCAGCCCGTGCCCTCATAGGCCTCTACTTCACAGTTTTCCCTCGGTAGGGGTATTGGGTTGATATGTTGAAGGGAAGCCTTGTCAATATGGGAGACAAAAGACCTTGCTGTGGGGAGGAGTGAAGGAGGAGCCAGATGAAGGAAGCTCATGCAGAGAGGCCAAACTTGACAGATGTGTAAATCTACTCATCACTCCTGCTCTTGGGACAAAATAAACGGTGGTGTTGATAACCCTTCATGCCCTCCCTGCCTGTCAGTCCTTTGCAATCTACGAGAAGTGACAGTGACAACACAAGGTGTTATTTTCATCTTCCTCAGCTAGTTTTAGTGAATCTGGTCCCTTCATGCACAACAGTCCTCTTTTTAAACCTGACAGCAAATACGTATTTTTCTAGAGAGCAGAATTCTGTCTTTTAACAAAAATTTGCACATTATTGTGGATTTCATAATGTACCTTGTCACTGCTGGCTATTTGATCTCCTTCCTTTCCTACAGTAAGAACTGAAATGTTACCTTGAAATTGTGAAAGCTAAAGGAGGGATGTTGCATCCCTTAACAGCTTGGGGATGTTCAACTCTCAAATTTGCACACAGTTTATTTGATAACCTAGCATTATTTTAATAGACAGATGTTGCTTTTTCACTTAATTTTTCAGGATAATTGATTCCTTTGACATCAGTATATTACAGAGAAAACTTTAAATGTTCTATCCATTGAAAAGCTTGTGCCTGAAGTTTTATTAGAGTTTACTTGTAATGTGTGGTGAGAAATCTTAGTTTCTCATCTGAAAATGACAAATATTAAAACTGTGTACAAAACACTGCATGAAAATCCTATAGCTTGTCAGATCTAAAGGGCTTAATGCAAATGCATCCTTTCTACAGATCTCGGCACTGTCTCCTGCATCTGAAAGGCTCAGTTAATTCTCAGTCAGGAAAACCTGCTTTAGACACAGTTTACATAGAAAATACTGATAAAGCAAAGCCAGGCAACAGGAGAAAATGTGCATTTATATGTGAAGTAAATGAAAAATTGCTTACTGGAATGCCAGGAGAAAAACGGGGAAAGAAATGAGAATCTTTTGGGTTTAGTTACTCAGTCCTTGTGCTAGCAAAGCTCTGAAAAAAAGCCATGTCCATTTGTCTGTGGTCCCTGCAGAGGGATGCAAGCTGGAAAAGAAGACATGGCGCCGAAAGATTCAACCTACTTCTTTCCCCTCTTCTGTATCGATCCTGACCAAGAAACCTCTGCACGTTTAGGAGTCAGTGATGCACATGACAGCTCACCTGAGTAGCTGCAAGCCTGTGCTGTGCTGCACGTCCAGTGTGACCCTCAGGCTGCACGAGGTCCTTGGCTGGAGGGTAAACTCGTCCAGATCATTGCAACTGAGGAGCCCGCAGGCAGCTCCCACTTGGCACCACCTGCCTGGCCTTGCCTTTATCGAGAAGTGCAGCCAGTTGTTCTCATGAGAATATCCTGTAGGAACGGAGTTGTTTTCTTGTAAGGAAATTATACGCTAGCTCGAATGACCAAAAGGGAGAGCTTCTCTCCACAAACAGGATCTGTCCTGCTCTGTGCAGCGCACTGTGGGAATATCTATCCAGGCTCCATACGATGCTGCATGAACGTAGTGTGCCCAGCACCTGAAAGGATGTAAGATTTACTCACTATCTATATTCTTCTTATTAAAGCAGTGCTTTTACTGAGACATTTGTTGTTGGGTCTTTCTTACTGAGGTCCAGATGGGACCCTGCATCATCCCTTTCTTCCCTCACCTTTCTACCCCGGTGCAGAATAACTTCCAGTTGAACTCAGTCTAATATAATCTCATTAAAAAAAAGGTACAAAATCACAATTTTGGCTCCTCCAAAATTAACGCTCTAACATTGCATTAAGGACGGAAGGATGAGCTAACTGCTGCCTCCATCCATTCTGACAGGAAGGCAGTACTGACTCTATTTGAAGAAAGCACGGGCAGTTTACTGGCAGGATACCAGCACAAACCTGCCATCTGCATTCCATTACAGGTGCTGCGCTGACACCTATAAATTAACTCTTTCTGTTTCCTTCAATTGGAATCGCTCCATTAAGGACAGCAGTGAAAAATATATGCCTCCCAAACAAAGTGCCCTGTATCTTTTTAGATACATAACAAACCGTGGGCAGGGAATAACATGTTTTTAGAAATAAGGAATCCTTTCAAAACATCACTACAGGTTAAATACCATTCTTAGATTCTTACAAAGAGAATCTACGGTACCATCAAACCCAACTGTTTGGATACCTATCTCTGCCAGCAAGGCAAAACTGATTTTACCCTTTTCCTGTATCTAGATCTTTTCCTCAGACAAGCTGTGAATGGTGATTTTAATTAAGGCTGCCTGCCCATCATCCCAGTTCCTCTTAATTTTGCTAAATTTTAGCCACTGGTTAATAATGGTAAAGTGAACAATAATCATTTGGTACATCCTAATTTAGAAATGCTTGACCTTGCAATCTTAATCTACTTTCATTAATAATTATCTTGAGCAGGTAAAGCCTACTTATCATGGTCAAAACTCTGCACAGACACTATATACCTAAACTATATAATTTTATTCTTTCATAATTCGCTGATTCAGAAAATCATGATATAATATGTTTAAAATTACTAGCCCAAGGCTACAAAAGTAGATAATATCAAAACTGCCAACGGATTACAGAATTTTCTTGCCTCCAATCTCATGATTAATCCACTAATATTGTTTATTAAAAAGAGTTTTAATTCAGATTCTATTCTGTTGAGATTCTGTAATGCTGACTTGAAATATTAGTGACTGCTCTTATTTTTATGTCAGATGATCACAGAGTAAAATTCCCCTAACCATAAGCAAATGGAACACATACTCGCTGATGGTAGTGTGGAATATTACACAGGACTTTCAGTTCAGCTCCAAAACTGCAGTTTATTAAGTTAATGCTTCAAATGCCATGGCTGGTTCATCGACCACACAAGGTGCAATAACAGCAAATTTAATTTAAAATTTCATCATCTATTAAAGCAGTAGTTAGGTACAACTAACTACTTAGTGACAGGCTCCAGAGAAAAGCAAAAAAAAAACCCAAAAAAATCTGTTTACTGTTACTCAGAGTACATTCCCACACTTTCTCCTATTTGCTTTTGCCACTTGCATAGGAAATGCAAATTTCCTTCTTAGACAATGGTGCACTGAGATTTTATATCATTACCCAATCTGGTGGATCTTTTAACCAGAAAGCCCTTCTCAAATACAGGAAGGCTTCTCCTACCAATTTTAGTATCTGTAATACAGACAGGAAACATTAATATCAGGGTTAAAAAAATGTGTAATGTCAACATTTTGAAGCAGAACTGGTTACGTTAAAATCATTACCAAGAGAAACTGGCATATGCACTGACATTAAACGTTCTAAAGCCACATTCATTCTTCCAGGAGGAAAGCTATATATAGTGGATCATTTATTAGAAGTAGATGCACATTTAACAGCAAGATTGTTTTTCTACTAGCAGAGCAAATGAAGCCAAAAAGATTCTGGATGGAAAACTGCAGCAGCATCTGGGAATGTGGTAGAGATGATTTGCTGAGATACAAGTCACTGGAACAGCAGTGTGAATACATGCCCATTCATTTCTCAGGTAACTCTTGGTTATTTCCATGTCTGTTCTGGTGATCATGAATTATTTATGCTTCATCCATAGTTTGTTACAGCAATTGTTAAGTAAGCAGACGGTTATGAAATGTTTAAATGCACAGAACAGGAATATGACTAATGCTCAAAAGAAAAACAGGTTTTGGGACATTAAACTGATTTTGCACCCGCTGAAATAAGATTACAGCATACAGAAATCTGCATGAAGATTCAGCATGCAGAAATATGTACACACACATACATATCTGCATAAAGGCATGCTTCATAATTACCTGCAAAGAGGTAAGATTTATAGCTAAAATGATGTCTTAATTTGATTTTACAAGCAACAGAGATAACCTTTGAGTATATGGGCACTGGTATATGATGAGTACGTACAGAACAATGCACTGAGACTACATGCACCCTTACATAGATCCCGAAGATATCATTGCTGCTTTATAACATCAGGTCAGGATCGCATCTCTTTTGTGCCCTACATCTTTACCACCGGCAGATCAAGTCTACCTAAATTCATTAAAAACTTCTCCATAGATCTGAAAGCACTTTATAAAGATGGCAAGGCATTATTTCAACTCACAGATGCATAGAAGATATGCTCAAACTCATGCAGTGATCTTAAAGTCTTTAACCACACGCAACTAATCCCTCATGCAACGTGCAAACAATTTTCATATCTGGTCCTGAAATCCCATATGGTTTTTCTTTGTGTTGCACCCTCTTAAACCCGAGATAGTCTTAAATCTGTGCTCATCCCTTTCCTGACTGGCAAACGCTAAGAAGTGAATTTAGTCCCTCCGTAAGCAGGAGGAGACGCAATTCAGGAAGATAACCACTAGAGGTCAGGCAGAATATAATTCATGGACACAAAGAGACGGGAGATTTTCCCGAGTGCGGTCAGCAAGGGAAATGAGTGACCAGACTGACACTTACATAAGGAGATTTAAATAGTCGCCACTTTTCGTGTCAGAAAGCAAAACCATGCTATTTGAAATTGGCATATTCAAGTCATATCACATGCACTGATATGAAGGTAATGCTGAGGAAACAGTTTTATTAGCTAGAAAACAGGTGTGCAGTTAAATATGGACATTCTATATAAATAGAAGTTGGTCACCGTAATCATTTCACTCAGCAAGTGTTCAAATCTACCCAAATTTTACACATTGACTGGATCTTCAGTTGTTATGGGAAACAGTTTTTCCACATTGGTTTCATTATACAAGGTGTGCGTAGGGAGGTGAATATAAAGTAGAAAAACACTATAACACTCCATTTTTCTTGGCTGAATGAGAAATGCAGTCCCAGACTTGGAATACATGCAGAATATCACATTGAAATGCTCAAAATAGTTCAGCAGCTACTTCCCTGAATCGCCCCCTCAGTTGTCACTCTTCTGGTGAGCTCCTCAGGGACATCTATTCCGTTAGTGGGAATAGATGGGTTAAGCTCTATGGGTACACAGATGACCACTTTTTGTCACAAAACCAGTAGCACCGCTCAGTGGGAAAGCTGATCTGCAGCTGCCAGGGCCTTCTTTGCGTCACAGGCTTTTCCTGTCCACAAAAGTACTATATCTGATCAAAATGCCTCTCCCCTCCAATATACATGCTCATATTCCCTTGCAGCCTACGTGGGGCTATAAGCTCAAGGGTTAGGTAGCAATTTGTACTTCACAGAGTATGTTTTAGAGAACTTCATCAAGCAATCAAGTTTCTTTTTCCCATATACCACTTCACTATCTGGTGCACTCATCACCCTGCCTGATTTGCAGCTGAGTGCATACACATCCTTGACAACCTTTTTATTTCTTGGAAGAGCATTTTCTTGGAAGCATTTAAAACAATTCCACCAACACTGACATTACGGTAGGCTCAGGTATCAAAAAAAAAAAAAAAAAGGCTACAGTGGGTTTGGTTAGCTAGGTCGCTTACAAATAGCTATGTTTTATCAGATACCATACCCAGAGTGAACAGAAGAAATGACTGAAAATTTGGTAATATTTACTAAGCTTCACATCTAACTGTATCTTCCACATTCCCAATTTGGTATAGATCTGTAAATCTATACTTTGAGATACCTCTCTGTGATAGGTCTGTCAAAACCAGCACATTCACCAGGAATATAATTTTATTTTTTAGCCAAAATCAGTACAGGTACTTGCCCTCTACTGGATTGTGAGATAGTTAACTACATAAGCCCCCAGTGGAATTAGGCAAAAAGATATATAGTAGATTTAGACTTACTTGCAGCAATATGACAGGAAATAAAAAAGGGAAGACGAGATATGTGTAATTAGTTAAAAGGGAATCTTCTAATCTTTTAATATTTGTTGATTTCTGATAAACCTTTTCCTCCTACAACGGATGATGTCATCTTTAACAGACACTAAAAAATAAGTCCTGCATCTTCTATGCAGCCGTGTCACTGTCAGAACTGCTCTCACACAAAGTGGGGAAAACTGGGAACTGGGAAACCTTTTGTTTCGGATTTGTATCTGAACAGATAAACAAAAATGAATGTCTAATTGCTACCTGTAATGGTGCAAACTTGTTTCTGCAACCATGGCTCATAGTCACTTGCTTATTTGTGATCTACCTCTGATTGCTCTGAGTAGGGACTACAGAAGTAAAGTGAATGGTGGTACAAAAGTCTGTTCTGGCTCCTGTGTCCCTATCCTTTTTATATATGTGACATTGCTGTTTTAGTAAGTCTATACCAAATGCATAGACAAATACGCATGTACCCTTCAGTTTCCTTAGATTCCTAAAGGAAAAAAATAGAGAGGGCTAAGCACTTACCAGTTTCCATGGAGAGGAGAAAGGAAATATTAAAGGCATAGGAAAATTCACTGGTTTTCTCTTGTTTTTATTACCACCTCCACTGCAAAGCCCTGAATTTCACATTGCACAGCAGCAAGAAATTGGAGAGTAACATCTGGTGGATGGAGAGAGAAATAAATGTCACAGCTCTGCGCATAGGACAGTACAAGCTTTATTATTAGCATGTACACAATGTAATCTGCAATTGCATTTCAAATGGGAATTTTGAGAAAACACTGCCAGTACTCAGTAAGATGTTCTTAGTGACTCTGCAAGTTAATGAAGACCATATCAAAAACGGAGGACAGATATGGAATGATGCATATACAGTCTGTGGTCAGCATGTGTTGATTTATCCAGGTAGGCTGTATTGACACGCTGCTTCTATAGTCCATCCCCCTTGGCAGAAACAGAGTATGTATCTTCACAAGAATAGTGACAGAGCTCCTGAGCATATTGATTGAATGGCACGAAGCACGGATAACAAACTCATGGTGGATGAGCACAAAGCTTTATAAATAGCTATAGCTGCAGAAATACTCTGGGCAGAGTATTGGACAAGAGAAAGAGTAAAGCATGGAAAGAACGAAAGAAAGAAATCAAGACTGAGAAGGAAAAGGCTGAAAAAAAGGTTGTTGCTTCAAACTAAGAAAAAGGTTGCTGATAAAAACTAAACGCCACGTCACATGAGTATCTGAAAAACACCAAAAAGAGATCTCAAGAACAGCTTTCTTAGTTGATATATCCTGTCAAAATCTTTACAAGAAAGACACAACTGGATGCATGATTGCAATATAAACTATGTAAGAACATGGATAATTATTGGGAAAAAAAGCCATTTTTGTTAATGTAGAAAACCATTTTTTTTCAGTGCTCTACCAAGTATCTGTAGTGCGGCTAAAGCCTTTCTTACATCTGTTTCCGAACATATTTATTTTTTGACACAAATAGTCTGCAAAAGCAGGATATCGTGAAGAAATCTACTTTTCACCTCAGCATCCTAACTCTTTTTTGTTTTTTATTAATTCTTCTCCAAAGATGAGTAGTAACAATCATATTGATTCCTCACAGTTATCTATCCTGCATCTCAGCATATGATTGTCAGGAACAATTCCATCAATGACATATTTAGAATATTTTTTCACTGATACAGCATCCTTCATCTGAGATTCTCAAGGCTCTTCACAATTGTAGAAAAGCATTGGATTATGGATGGGAAAATGAAGGCATAGAAAATGATGGTTTGGACAACAGTGTCTCCCTGTGGCACCGTGACTGCTACTGTTATTGCTTGCTGTTTTTCAATCACTACTGAAAACGTCAAACCCCAAGAAAATAAAGAAGTTATTGTCCTTGCCCTTATATTTATAAGCAGAGACTCATTTTATCAAACACATTAGAACATACAAAATATTCCTTAAGGTGTTAGAGTATTTAAATTAGCACAAACATACATAACTGAATGAATTTTCCTACATTATATTGAAGGTCTTTTGTTTATCCTCTGACGCTCACAGAACAACCTACATAAAGCCAGGACCATACTGGTCTGAAATGTTACATCTCACAGAGGAACTGGTGGTCCCAATTTTATTCTGGTAACGAATGGAATAGTAACATACATGTTTCATCAGTGTTTTCAAGTGTTCAAATACTAAATTCTCTGTATATAATCTGTATGGTTAATTTGGACATTCTAAACTTGAAAACTGTGGTTTTGATTAAATAAGATTTATTCCATACTTTGGAATGTAGGTACTTCCTAGAACAATGATAGCTTACAGTAAACACACAGGCTGTATACACTGTAAAATCTGCGTACAATACTCACGTAGTTGCATTTCCTTCTGCTGTTTACAGCTAGATCCATAAATACTGTTCCATAAAACATTCAAATGGCAGAAATACAGCATATTTCAGCTTTTTTATGTGGGTGATATAAATGCTTATGTTTAAGTTTCATTTTGTATCTTGGGATGTTGTTCATTTTGTGATTTGGGTTGAAAGTGGAGGGTTTCACACAGTGCTTAAAGCACTAAAAAAATGATGACACTGTTTCAAAATGAACAACAGTTGGAAGCCAGCAGTCCATCTCTCTCCTGTCTGCAATCTCACCACCATGAAAAAAAGAGGTCCCAGGAAATTCTCAGCTCACTAATGGTAAGGAAACCCTACCACACACGGAACTACACAGTCAACGAGTGGAAAATTGCAGACCTAAGAAGCAGCAGCTCCAGAGGTAGGTTTTGTAGAAACTCAAAGCGTTCAGCAAAAAGCAGACCTATGACTGTTCTCTAAATTCACAGCTGTCTGCTATCTCAAGGCACTGATCTGGATGGAAATGCAAATGGAAGCAAAGAAAGGCTGAAGTGTAAAATGCTTTATTCTGGCTTATCTTGAAACTTTAAAACATTGTTTTGTTTGTTTGTTCTACTTACGGTATTACCCAACCCCTCCACTTGTTCATTCACCCAACATATAAGCTACACCAACATACACCCACTTTCCAAACTGTAACTTTCACACAGACGCCTTCTCTGAATTAGGAAAAAATGCATGAGAAGATGTCATTTTTTTTCCTCAATGGCTCTCTTTTCTAAAAAAGGCAGAATTTGGCTATATGCAATTCTTCTCTACAGAGCCAAGCAATTTCACTTTTTTAACTTTTTCTAAAATCCTAGAATTTCATCTACAGTACTAGAATTTAGAACTTTCTCCATGCAGCTGAGCAAGGTCAATAATCATTTATTTTCATTTAACTGGAAAATCACGTTGGTATCACTTTTAGTAGCCAGTTGTTTATTGCTTTAACAACTAGTACTGTGAGAAAAATGATGTTGCTTATGTTTCCTCTTTGTTAGTATCAGTCCCTAATGTGCCTAACTCTAATTTGCTTACCAGCAAAAGATTTAACCTTTGTCAGCACTGCAAAGCCCAAACTGTTGTGAAAAGGCAAACTGCAACCTATTCAGACTCTTGCACCATCAGCAAAGCTTTGGGCGAAGTTCTCCTGATTGTGATGCTCAGCTATACTGAACAGTCCCTTGCTTTGGAACAGAGACTGTGTTGTCACTCCTGCCAGCATGAGCTCTCCAGTGTTTAACCCTTCACTGCAACAGTTCGCTTGAAGGCAACTTCAGCCTTCAAAGGAATAATCAGTAATGAGTGATTGACCTTTTCTAGTCATCACTTGTGAGGCTGCAGCTGGAGCACTGCTTCCAGTTTCAGGGTGCCCAGAGTGAAAAAGACATTGACATACTGGAGTGAGTCCATCAGAAGACGACCAAGGTGATAAGCTGACTTAAGCACTTGACCTATGACAAAAAGCTGAAAGAAATTGGCTTCTTCAGCGTTCAGATGACAAGGTTAAGGTGGGGAGAGGGGATCTTACTGCTGTCTTCAGCTACCTCATGAGAATATAGAGAGAAGACAGAACCAAACTCTTCTTGAAGAGGTAGGTATAGGGTAAGAGGTAACAAATATAAAGGTACAACAGGATAAATTTGATTAGATATAAGGATTTTTGGTTTGTTTGTTTATTTGTTTTGTGAAAGTAGTCAAACACCGGAACAAGTTGCCAGGAAAAGCTGTGGTTTCATCACACTTTGAGATATTCAGAACTCGACTGGAAAAGGCCCTGAGCAACCTCATTTAAGTTACCTCTGCTTTGAGCAGGAGTTAGATCAGATGACCTCCAGAGGCTCCTTACAACCTAAATTATTCTGTGTTGCTATAATTTTAACTTAGAGAAATAACCGAGATTATCAAGAGATAATTTCTAGAACTTCCATTTCCTATGAACTGCTCCTGAAAAGAGAAATAAGGTTATAGGAAAAGGGTATCTTTTCTTGGGTGAAGGCACAAAGATTTTAGTTCATTTTAGTCATGGAGACAGTAATAAGGACTTCTACCCATACTCCTGTAAATACCAGAACTTAAATGTGAAATAAACAAAAGAAAACTATAAAAACCTACTGGCATTTTCAAATGATACTGAAAGAGAGAAGGTCTGCAGCCAAAAAGAGATTTGTAGTCTGCGTTAATAAGTTTATGGGTTATTTATGGGTCACACTTCCAAACCATTCACCTACTAATCTTTCTGAGTGTATTTGTCAACACTGATTCACTCCTTGCTTAAATTTTTAGAGCCAGTCCCCTGTTTAGCAATTGCCAAACTGACTGCTAGATCACATTTACTAAATAGCGTCCAAGGAAAAGGCAGTTCCACTCCATGGGAAGATGCATTTCCACACCATGCTGCCCTTCCTCACTACCAAAGGCTGACACTCAAGTTACTGCATTATTTTCCAAGGTCCAGCCTCATTGGGATTCATGAACAAGCACCAAAGAACCAGAGCTATATGTCTGACTTTTCTTCCCCTGCTATTTCAAGGACCACAACAATTACAGCCAACAGTTGTTGAGTTTCCCTGGCTGCAATCCTGTGTGACCTTGGGAGGGAAAAAAATAACTCCTATTTCCTTTTCCTTTCCACCCCCTCTTCCTTCAGACACTTCATATCACAGACAGGCAAAGCTAAACCTGGCCCCTACATATATATACATATATATATATATATATACACTTTTACTCTTCAAATACTTGCACAGATTTTCTAAAGGTTAGGAAGAAATTTATTTGCAGTAGTGTCAGCAAATACTAAACTACTTCACCAAAGATTCACACAGCTAAAGAAAGAAGTCAGGGACAGAGGAGATTCTTGTCTTTCATATCTTGTATAATAAGGTTTGAGATGCATGGACCGAAGCCCAAAACTTTTTTCGGCTAAGATGAAGTAAAACTGTTGTTGAATTCAAAAAGTAAGGGGAAGATATTGACGTCTCTTCTCTGGTAATCACCACCACAGACGAACTGCACCAAATAGTACAAATGTGACCAATGAATAAACAGAAAGACAATCAATTGTTCAGTTTTCACTTCTCAATCCTAGACCTCTCATGTCAGTTCCATACCTTTATCTAGTCTGCTGTTAACTTTATTATTTTCTCTTCAATACAATGCATTCTATATGATGATATTTTATATTACTGCTTGACTATTGTTGGTGAACTAACACCTGTTGTGTACGAATTATTTGGCACTACACAAAGGGAATATAGTAAATATGAGATCAAGCAGGCGTTTTTCAATAAAACCTGCAAGGGTACCAGTATGCATTCAAGTCTCTTGCTAGGGTTTTTATGTTGTTCTGTTTTTTATTTGGATAGCTAAATTCATTGAATTGTCTTGTATTCCAGTCTATTTGGGTACTGCCCTTATGATTTATACAAGCATATGCATTATATGATAGCAACAATGTATAACTGAATACAATTGATAACAATGAATTATGATTTGTTGAAACAGATAAATAGAAAGCCACATTTCTATGCAAAAGTATAACGACAAATACATGAAGATACATGCAAAAAAATTAATGATGTTTATATTTCGTGAGATTCATTTACGGAAGTGAAGCTCTGGTCAGCAGAGCAGGATGAGTCTATGGGACACCCTAGCAGGTACATAGCCCTTCAAAACAGGGCTTAACCAGTAAGCAGAGAGATGAATTTCATCTCAATGGGAATGACTGGACTAGAGAAGACACAGTTAGTCGATCTAGCAGTCTTCCTCCACCTTAACTCATTATCACTCCCTGTCTCTTCCAGCCATTCAAATGATGGGGCAATGCATCTTGTGCTTCTTCTAAAATTTCTTGCAGGATGCAGAATAACAGGTTTTAATCAGACAATGAAGCAGACATTCATAGAGAACATATAAAGACATGCTATGCTGACTGTTCTTGCTTGTAATACATTTGGCTTGTATCTCTACCAGTGTTAAAGTAGTTCTGAGTTTCAGGATTGTAATAAACCATCAGGTCTCACAGACTTTGTATGTTTAGTACTACATTGCTTTTCAAATATCTGTAACTTTATAGTGCTTTCAAGAGAAAAAGATCTGCTTAAGAAATTCCTTTGCTAAGTTTTTATTCACTATTATTTCTTTCTAATTTTTTTTCTAATTAATATGTCTAAACCCGAAGTTCTTACATGCAAACTGACTTCTAGGAGTTGGAACTAAACTCGAAAAAAGGAAAAGAAAGAGAGCTAAGGCAGTGCATGCAGCTTCTAAGGCATATATGACAGCATCCCACAGTTAGAAAATGGCATCAGGTATGGGGTTTTTATTTATGGATGCATGCCTGAAAGATCCAGTATTAGTCACTACACAGACAAAAGCCATTTAGAATTTGAGCCTGAAGCTAACCAATAATTGTACCTCTAGAAAAGGCACGTATGAGGTAGAAGGGGAGAAATGCCTGAATAAACCATGTACTTTAGGTAACAGAACTTGTAGAGCGAGAGGGAAGTGTGAAAGTTTTTCTGCTTCAGTGATGAAACAGGGGTAAGGATAACGTAGGAAAATTGTTGGTAAAACTGAAAGACTGGATTCACAGGCTAGTGAATAGAAATATAGCAACAGAAGTGTTCAGCAACATTTTAAAAAATATGGTCACAACTTGGCTCCTTGATGCATATTGAAATATCTAAGTATACAGAATTTTAAATATGTTTGCACCAGACTTAACTCAGGATTAGTCTCCCAAAAAAGGAAGAAATTGGATTTAATTTATTGAAAAATCCAAACTAGCTTACCATTTCTGCAGACTGAAAATTAAGCACTGAAAAAATTGTATTTATGCATGTTCTGGGAGCATTTACAAAAAAAATGCAAGGGCACTTGACCATTTGTCTTTCACAGTTTTTTGTTTTCTTTTTCTTTAATAACATTAGGAAAAGGAACAGGGACAAAATTATGTGTTCCAAAAATTCTCAGTTTATAAGTGAAATCAGTAATTAATCCAACTTGAAAGGTTATAATTTTTATTTCCTTGCAAGCAACATTCTAGCTATTTCAATTAAATACCATTTAATCCCTGACAAAAATCTGCAAAGCCCTACATATTTAACATTTCAGTGGTTCAGAAATACAAAGAAAACACAGAAAAATCACAATCTGTATGGCACCACCACCCGCTCTTAGAAATTTTCTTTGGCTGTATAATGGAGTGCCCCCTCCTTCTCATTAATAAGAGCATTGGTACACTTGAACAGTATCTGTACATTTTCATACTGTTGCCAGACTGTGTATGCTGGGGACAGTCACAGTAGAGCAGCTCCAAGGGTGTTCAGGATGGTGGGGGGCTGGACTAGATGACCTTTAAAGGCCCCTTCCAACCCAAACTATTCTAGGATTCTGCCCCTCTGCTCCTCTCTGGTGAGACCCCACCTGGAGCACTGCGTCCAGCTCTGGTGTCCTCACACAAAAAAGACATGGACCTGTTGGGGTGGGTCTAGAGGAGGGCCACGAAGATGATGGATGGAGCAACTCTCCTGTGAGGACAGGCTGAGAGAGCTGGGGTTGTTCAGCCTGGAGAAGGCTCCAGGGGACCTTATTGTGGCCTTTCAGTACTTAAAGAGGGCTTATAAGAAAGATGGGGACAAACTTTTTAGCAGAGCCTGTTGCGATAAGGCAAGGGGTAATGGTTTTAAACTAAAAGAGGGAATTTTTTTACAATGAGGGTGGTGAAACACTGGAACACGTTGCCCAGAGGTGGTTGGTGCCCCACCCCTGGAAACATTCAGCATCAGGTTGGATGGGACTTTGAGCAACCTGATCTAGTGAGAGAAGTCCCTGCTCATTGCAGGGGAGTTGGAACTAGATAGTCCTTAAGGTCCCTTCCAACCCAAACTATTCTACCATTCTCTGATTCAGGATGATGGTTGCCAGAGGGGGTTAGGAAGAGTGTCTTCCTGTTAGCAGTCAGGCATGATTCACACAACAGGCTGTATGCCCCATACGCAAAACATGTGGTTTCAGAAAACAGATGCAACTGACAAGTGCCAACATATTAATTAATTATCACATACTTCCTTTTATGTCTCCCTGCTCATGTTTTGTAAGCTTTACGATAATTATTTGGAGCATATTCAGTGCCTCAGGTTTTGCAGAACAGCTATTTAGACACTCAGTTTCTCAGTGGGAACAGATACTTCAAGAGGCTGAAGCTCCTCAGCCGGCTGGGAGGCAGGAGCCAGTGGCCCGCCGACCCCCAGCGCGGCCTGCCGCGCCCCCGGCCATGCCGCAGCGCCCGGGGCAGAGACTCAACGCCCCACGCACATCTTCCGCAGGGTCCCGGACATATGGTGAGGTAAGCGTAGGCGTGCCGATGGCTGAGTTTCACAGGGCTCGCCTGCCCAGCCGCAGGCAGGCTCAGCGGCCCCGGCGCCGAGCGGGCCAGACGGCCAGCGGGGCCCGGCGCAGGCCGCCTCACCATGGCAACCCCC
>VWZL01005163.1:5175-53035 GCA_013396915.1 Stercorarius parasiticus | reverse complement strand
GTCCCTCCGCGAGCTGGAGCAGCCGGCAGCCCTCCCGCCCTGGGGCTGGGCCGTGCCTCTCCTTGTTGGCGTCCCCGGGGAGCTCCCCTTCCCTCCTCCCGGCTGCGGCCTGCCCGGGCAGGCGGCCTCCAGCACCTTGGGTTGCCGAGTGCGCCCTGCTCGCACCTGCCTGCGCCTGTCACAGGAGCTCTTTAAATAATTTAGTTGCAAAATATATATATGTGTATTCATATGTCTCTGTCTGTGCCCGTGTGTTCCAGGGGCAACATGTTTTAAGGCAAAATGGGGCAGAAAGGACTGGGGTGGTGGCTGCATGCCTGCAAATGGCACCACAGGGCCTGCCTGCCCACGCTGGACCAAAGACTGCTGGCAGAGCCGGGGAGCCTCCCCGCCTCTCCCCCTCCGGCTCCCTGGGCGTGGGAGGACCCCACGGGAACCCAAGGGGGTGGCTTATCCCCAGTCGGGGGAACCTGGGCCGGGAGCTGGGTCCCTTGGGGGTGACAGGGCCTGGAACTCGAGTTGCTGGCAGGGACATGGCGGCATGGGGAGGAAGTCTCTGTGGAGATGGGGGAGCAAGATGGAGGAGCTGCAGGGGGCACGCCCTCCCTCAGGCCACCCTGGCATTTCCACAGTGCCTGCTGGGCCCCAGAGGGGCACCGGACCCCATCTCCCTGGCCCCCCGGCCCTGCTCAGTTCTCCTCTGTGGGTTGTCCTGCTGGCGGCGACATGGCCGTGGGGCTTCTTCCTCCCGCAGGCAGCTGCTGCCGCTCATCTGTGGCTCCCAGGGCACAGTCCATGGTAGCCACCACTGCGGCCTCGCCGGCAGGAGGCCTAGGGGACGGCGGGGCGTCTCGGCTGTGGCGACGTGCCAGCTGGGGGGGCAGTGGCGGCGGGATGGAGGGGGCTCGGCTGGGCGCCCCGGCCATCCGTCGTGGTCGGGCTTTGGGGCTGGCTGCGTGCTCTGGGGCCGCTGGGGTGGGAGCCAAGGTCCGGGGCTGGGCCACGGGTGGTGGCGGCATGGTGGGTCGGGCCGGAGCCGGGCGCTTGCCTGGAAAGAAAGCTGGGGTGGGCTGGGGTCCCCTTCACCGGGGTCTCCCCCCAGGCCAGAGGGGGCTGCGATGCCAGCCATGGGCCAGGCAGGGGGCTGCAGGCAGATTGATGGACAAGCTGCTCCTTGCCCGGCTCCCATACTGGAGAGCTAAGCACACACCAGCTTTTGGAGGCTTTTCCCACCCTCTTCCCTTCACAGGGGGCCATGAGCTTTGACACCTCTTTACATGGGGTGTTCATCCCCACACTGGAGAACTGTCTGCATCCACTCCTGCAATCCCACCTTGGCTGGGGAAGGAGCACACAATGAGGGTCCAGATCCTGGCCGTGCTGCCCTGGCCAGAGGCCCTTTTTCTCATTTGGTGGCAGGCATGTCCCCAGCACCCTTTAGTGCGGGGAATGGCAGGATGAAGGCAAAGCAGAGGAGGTGGCATTGGGGAGGTATCATCTCTCAAGCACTGTGCCGTCCAGGGCATCCTAACCTTTGCGGACGGTGTCGTCGGTCATCTGTGGAGCTGGTGGCCCTGCAGCTTCAGAAGATGGCCTGGTCACCAGTAGGGATGCTGGCTGGGACCTGGCCTCGGGGTCCCCCGAGGTGCTGCGCAAAGAATGGGGCAAGTGAGGCTTCAGTTGGGCATGTGATCCTGGCTGTGAAGCACTTCGCCTCCATCTGGCAAGGATATGGCCCATGGCAAGGGGTGGGATGAGGGGGAGACATGGGGAGAGCTGGGACAGACAGAGCTCCCAGCTCCCGCTGGACTTACGCCTCTCCATCCAAGAGTGTGGGGGTGCTGGCTGGAGGGGGCTCAGAGGACGTCTCTTCCACTAGGGTGGCCTCGCCAAGTTCGCTGTTTGCAGGTGGTGTGAACATGCCTGAGACGTTGAAATCTACCTCTGGGTGGAGAGTAAGGAGGAGACCCTGTGAGGAAGCACTTGCTGTGCAGAGCTTCCACCAGTGGCCCCATGTTGGGGAACCAGAGCAGACCCTCTCTTCCCTCCTCCTGCACATGGAGAAATGTCCCTTTCCCTTCCTCCCTGCCTTCACTCTCTGCTGCAGCCCCCGAGCGAGGTCCTGGCCCTACCTCCAGGGAAGAGGGTGTCCGCGTTCTGGATGAGGGCTTCCACCACGCCCACCACCTGGATGGAGGAGACCGAGGCCAAGTCCAGTTGCACGGGGTCTCTGAGAGACAGGGGTGGAGGAGGCATCAGAAAAGGGTTTGGGGGACATTAACCCTTTTGGTGTTCATTCCTGAGGGGGCAGAGCCCAAAGGGGGAGACAGCCCAGCCAAGACGGGTGGAAGGGTAGGAGGTGGCCTTGTTCCCTGTCCTGGAAACCCTAGTTTGGTGTTGGAGGCCAATGGTGTTGAATGCCATCCATGTCACAAGTGCTCTAGGTCTCAGCTTCTTCCTCTGCTACTTTGCAGAGTGGCTAAATGGACACGTGCCACTCGGGGGCTGCGGGGACAAGGGACGAGACTTGAGGACTGAAGAGGTGCAGGTGCTTTAGACCAGCCTGAAGGCTGCAGAATCAGCCTTTCCCGTGGGATGAGCTGCTTCCCACCCCTCCGAGCCAGGCCTTACGCTGTGCTCTGCTGCGTCCACAGCAGGTTGGGGCCCAGCACGATGGCAATGTTGCTGGGGGTCATTTTATTCACCTCCTGGTGCTCGGCCAGCTTGGCTAAAAACTTGATGAGATACCTGTGGGGTAAAAGGAGAGCAAGGGAGTGGTAAGCATGGATCTGGGGAGGGAACGGCTGCCCCCAGTGACTGCTTGGGGATGAAGAAGCCCTGTCCCTGCAAAACACCTCAGATTGTTGTAGCTGTCCTGGGGCAGGCGGCTGCAGGTGTCTTGCAGGCTCTGTACGCGGTCCTCAGCGTCCTTTAAGCTGCGAGAGAGAAAAGAGAGGAGCAGAGAGCTCAGCCTGCTCCCTGCGGCAGAGAGGGACACAAAGAGATCCGGTGTTGTCTGCCCGGTGTGGGGATGGAGGTGTCCTGCTGCTGCCTTTACTGGGCAGCTGAGCCAGGCACTGACAAAATCGCCCCCCCAGAGGCTCAAAGGGATTTAATATGATTTGAATACAGCTTGTGGCTGGGCCTGGGGGTGAGCGTTGCCTTGCCACAAGCAACAACCCTATTTCACCGTGACTACAGGGGTCAATGGCACTGAGACGATCCCTTTAGAAAGGTGCTCTCCCCCACTTCCCCCAGGGTTTTTTGCTGTGCCTCCTCAGCTGCCCGGTCCATCCTGAAAGCAGGAGGCCAAACTGGGCTGGTGGGCCAGTGAGATGGGGCTCATGCCATTGAGGCCAAGTGGGTCTTCGTAGGCTAAGCTCTTCTTGTAATCAAAAAGGCTGCAGCCTTCCCCCCTCGCCCTGCCATGTTTTTTATTACTATTCCCCAAGGTTTTGGGCCATCTGGATTTCTGCCGAGCATGGGACAGACCAGGTGCTGCGTTCTTATCTCCCCACGTGGCAAACGAGGCTGGCAGCCCTGCTCCGAGTGCTGGGAGGGACAGAGGGAGGGTGGCGGGGGGCCTTTTTGAACCCCAACCAGGCTTTTCCACCCCAACGCCTGGACCCACCTGGCCACTTTGACCCACTCGTTGTAGAGCTCGAAGGTCATCAGAGGCTGGGGCAGCTCCCGCAGGTAGGATTTCAGCGCACCTGGGAAGGGAGGGGGAGCGGCAGGGGTGATGGCAGTTGGGGGACAGCAGGGACTGTCTGATTGTGTCCTCCCATCCCGTCTCGCTGGCACCCACCGGCCACGGCATGGGGGTCCGAGTAAAACTCCTCCAGGGCATTGGAGCCGCTGGCCAAGCTGCTCTTCAGCTTCCTCAGCACCGAGGCGCCCGCTGNGCCAGAGGCCAGCAGCATCATGACACAGGCTTCAATGGGCAGCGCGATCTCCCGGCCCAAGCTTTTGAGGTGTGTCTCTAGGGGCACGCCGTAGTACCCTGCCACCGCAGTGTCTGCAGCGGAGGGCTCTGAAAGAGGGAGGTGGATGTTGGGATGGATGGTGGCCACCAGGGCCATCTGGCATGTAGCTGCCATAGCATCTCACTCCTAGCCAGGGCTGGCTGGGTGGAGGCAGTGGGGGAGGCAGGGCAGGCAGTCCATCTCAGGCTGCGATTCCCATTCTACCAGCCCAAAGTGGGAGGCAGCAGCAGGTGCAGGGAGGGAAAACTTGCCTTTACCAGCTTCACCAGCCACTCTCGCATCCCCCAGCCTCAGCTACGGCCCTCCCCAGGCTGCGTGGAAAGCTAGTGGGTACCTGTCTGGCTGTGGCTTTCCTTCAGCTCCGCCAGAGCCGAGTCCAGCGATCCCAGGGACTGCCGGTGGTACTGGGCTTGGATTTCCAGCAGCTACCACACAGGGGACAGACAAACAGCACTCAGTTCGGCACCGGCCCCACTGAGAGACTCCCTCCCGTCCCCAGGACATTGTACCCACATGGAGATAGGGCAAATGGGGAACGGCAAGTAAACCCCCACCGGGGTCCACGGGACCTTGACTATAGCAAGGAGTAGAGGGCAAGCAGGAGAGGGAGGGTCCTTGAGACAAGCCCCTCTGTGTGCAGTTGGTGCTAACGGTGGCATTAACCCACAGTGCATGGAGCAAGGCCAGCTTTGGGCATCTGCTGGTGGCTGGGGCTGTCTCCTGCCATGGCCGAAGGGCTTGCTGTGGATAGGGACAAGGCTGGTCTCGGGCATACCCCAGGAGATGTTCACATGCTAAAGAGAGAGTGTGAGAGAGGACTTACTCTGATGAAGTAGCTGGCGTAGCTGTCCTCTTTGGTGGAGAAGTGGTAGAGGTCAGCCATGTACTCGTCCTGGAAAGGGAGACACAGAGAAGAGCAACCTTCTGTCTCCTCCCTGGCACCCAAGGAAGAGGGGACACCTTCATGAAGCCCTCCATCTGGGCCGTGAGTTGCCCAGACAGGGTCTCTGGGGTGCGGTGGTGAGGCAGGGTGGGACCACGTGGGGATTCCTCCTTGCCTCGCTACCCCATTCGGGTAGCGGCAGTGACCTGACCAATGATCAGGGTCCTGGCACAAGTGACGCACCTCCAGCTGCCATGAGCCCATGGGCTCGGCCAGACAAGGCACAGGGTTTTTCAGAGAAACAGGGCAGAGGTGGAGAAGTGAAAGTCCCCTGCCACCCAGCACAGACCCCAGCCATCTCGGCTGGCTGCCAGCCCAGGGGGACCCCAAGAGCTCCCTGCTCCAGTCCCTGGAGCCTCCTCTCTGCAGCAACTTGTGCTTCAAATCCTTTACTCTTCTTTTCCCCTGGGCTTGGGGCATCTCCCCAGTTCTGGTCTTCGAGGGACTGGTTTGCTTGCAGGATGTGCTGGCTGGCTGCATCTGTTTTGGCACTGTGGTCACCTCAGATGGAGCCGCTGGAGAGGACGAGGTCTCCAGCCCCAGAGCTGCCCCATCGGGGAGAGGGAGTGATGTTCTCACCTTGCACTGCTCCACCTTCCTCTTCACCTCCTCCTCCTCTTCCTTCAAGATCTCCAGTTTGTTGGCAGCAGAAGATGCCCCCGGGCCAGCACCAGTGCCAGTGCTGTTACTGGAGCTCTTGGCAGCTTGGTTCAGCCTTTGGGGTGGGAGAGAAGAGGCACACCCACAGCCTCAGTGCCGGGGAGAGTGGGACAGGTGTGCAGAAGGGGTATATGGATTGCGAGGGGGATGACAAGTCACAGTGCTACTCTGCAGTGGTTTTCCTAGGCCAGCACCTCTCACTTCCCTCACCCAGAGGAAGATGCTGCCACACCAAGGGGTCAAGACAGGGAACACTCGGCTGCCTCAAACATCCAGGGTCTGCAGGACCCTTCCCAAGCCCTGTTCCTGAGATGTTCCCTCCTGTCCTCCCTCCAGACAGAGGGAGGGCAGTGTGGAAATGAGCCATCAGTGACTCACGGCTGCCTTGCTCTCCCAGAGGAACCCAGCAGGACATGGGCCACCCTGCAGGAGTCGGAGCAGGGCCTTCTCAGAAGCACAGAGCAGCGCCAGGGCACTTTGCTGCCTTCAGCAGCAGCACTGCCCTTCTCTCCTGTGCCACAGAGCCATGGCTCAGCCCAGAGCGGGATGCACCCACAGAGAGGGGCTGGCTGGGTGCTCCTGAAGAGTTGTTGCCTCTTCAACTTCGCCCCCAGTCCTGGGAAATTTGCTACCCAGGGCAGTCGTCTTCTCTCCCCCAACCTGGGCAGGAGCTGTGCCCCATATGCCCTGCTTCCCCCCGCCACGGTGTGTCCTGTACCGGCTCTTGATGGTGTTCCAGTCAGAGATCAACTTCTGGAGGGTCTTCTTGCGCTTCAGGATGATGGGAAGCTCCTCCTGTGGGAAAGAGGGGCCAGAGGGAGTTGCAGAGGCTTGGGGACGTGGGAAGGGGAGGTGGAATGGGAGAAAGGAGCTAAGAGGGCGGCAAGGGCTACCTCACTGAGCTTGTTGAGTGGCTGCAGGACATCATGCTCCAGGGCGATCTCAAACTCAGCCAGGATTTTGGCCAGTGAGCTCTGGATGCAGCAGCCCATCTCCAGAGCTTTCCTGTGTGGGGGACAGAGATGAAATGACTGTGGGCTGCAGCCACATCACCCTCTGACCCAACATCCCCCACCATAACCCATACCCATGTGGGACCCTGAGCCAGACCCTGGCCCCCTCTGCAATTGGAGGCTGAAGGCACTGGCTGTTCCTTCTCCTCCTGTGACACCAGTGTTGTCTCTGAGGACAGGGTTTGACAACTCAGCTTGGCCGTGGGAGCCCCTGAGCCAAGATAGTGTCTCTGCCAGCGTCTGCCATCTTTTGGGGTCACCCCTGGCCCTTTCGGCACTTACCCGAGGCTGGACTCTGTGTCCAGTTCCTTGAAGCTCTCAGCCATCGTCGTGGACAGAGCCATCAAGGGCAGCTTCTTCTGCACAGAGTCAAGGAATTGGGAAAGGGATGGTGAGCTGGTGTGTGGCAGCTCCCTCCCCGTGAAGCATGCCACCATGGCATGGGAGCAAGTGGACAAACCCTGCACTGGGTCCCCACATCTTCCCCTGTCCCACCCAGCCCCGTTGGCTGGACATGGACAACAGGGCTTAGGAGGGTTATTCAATGCAAAGACACCGTCTCTGCCTCAGGAGGCCTCAAGTTAGTGATGGTTGAGGGGGTTGCCCTGCTCTGCTCTGCGTGGGCACCTGCTGGTGGCCACTGCTGGATATGGGACCTGGCCTGGGCTTTAGGCCACCCTTCAGCAAAGCCTGCTAAATGGAGTCCTGGTGTCCGCTTTGCTGGATGGGGACAGAGCTGAGGTGAGCATGGGCTGTGGAAGGAGGACTCTACTCACCACTCGCTTGTCCATCTCGGAGCCGCATTGCCCATGCAGGCAGGCTTGGAGCCTCTTGGACACGCTGTGAGCCGCTCGCTTGGCCGGCTCGATCCTCTGTTCGATCTGGGGGTGGAATGGTGGGACTGGGGAAGCCCTTTCACCAACCGTGGGCACCCTGAGGCCACCTCACCCCCATCCAGCTCTGGGGGTAGGTGAGCCCACCCAGCATCCCGCCACAGCCCAGAGCATTCCTGGTCCAGGAAAAAGGGAGCACAGGTCCTGGTCAGGATTCATCCCTCTGTGAGCAGCTGGGGAAGGCCATTTCCCGTGGCAGAAGCCATTCCCTAAGCATCATGGTCCTGGAGTCACCCTCCGGCATGCGGGCAGATGCCAGCCCTGTGACTTGGACATGCCAGCAGAGCAAATGGCAGGCAGGAAGGGGGCAGGTTCCCACACCCAGGCACAAGCAGGCACACGCCTGCCGGCCCAGCCCACGCCTCACCTGCAGCAAATCTTCTGGCAGGAGCTCTGTTGCTTCTTGGGTTCTGCGGAGGAAGAAGAAAAAGCCATCAGCAGATGGGAGTGACCTCCACCCAGCCTCCTTGGGAAGGCAGGTCCTTATGTGTCCTATCTCCCACTCTTTGAGCTCCAGGGAGCAGGAGATGCTGGCTGTGGCCTGGACCATCGTACACAAGGTTATGGGCAGAATGAGCCCGGGGGAGCAAGAACAGCAGGAGCAGGGCCAGGCAGCCAATCTTGCTGTCTGGTGGGCACTCATTCAGACAGGGCTTCCGGTTCAGAGCACCACAGTCAAAACATCCAGATGTGGCCTGCTTTTTGGAGACGGGGTGCCTAGCAGGGGCACATCATGGGTGGGATGTTTGCTGGTGAAACCTTCTATGCCCCACCGCCCGTCTCTCCCCTGAAGGTGAATCCAGGGCAGCGCTGTTGCAGCCCGGCATGCATCTTTGCAGGCTAGAGTGGCCACTGGCTGTGGGGCCACCAGTGCCGGAGCAAGGATATCTTTGTGGTCAAGCTAGGGACTGAGACCAACACCAAGCCCCTCCAGAAATGCCTACGTGAAAACAGCTTTCTGCTTGGTTTTGCAGCAGGTGTTAGGAGCGAATCTGACAAAGGAAACTCATTTTGCAGCAAATTCTGCTCAAAACCAAATTCAAAACCCACCAGCCACCATCACCACCAA
The DNA here is from genome assembly GCA_013396915.1 of Stercorarius parasiticus. Lineage (NCBI taxonomy): Eukaryota > Metazoa > Chordata > Aves > Charadriiformes > Stercorariidae > Stercorarius > Stercorarius parasiticus. Next base: position 44,471 of record VWZL01005163.1, on the reverse strand, counting down.
ACCTCTCTGATGCCTCCCAGAGAGGAAACCTCGCTTCACGGCCCGCTGCTATTTCTGTGCCCCAGGAACCCTGTTTGCTTTCCTGCTGCTTCTGTTGCTGCTGCTTTTTCCCCAGTTCATGTTTCTCTCTTTTCACTGCCCGCCAGAGCCGACACGGGAGGAGGCCACGGAGCTGCAGGAAATGGGGGCGGCTTGGTTGAAGGCAAGCAACATCACGTGAGATTGTGGCCCACGGAGGAAAGGCTCTGCAGCGGGTAAAGAGCTTGCTCTTGGGCTGCAAGAGCTGCTTGAGACCTCCTGCCTGCCCAGCATTAAATGAAAGGGAGGTGCATGCAACACGGAGATGAGACAACTTGAGGGAAGAGGGATGGGAAGGGGGATCATGCTCCCCTCCAGGGAATGCAAGAAGAGCAAGAGGCCACGAGGATGTAGGAGCTGTGGCTGGTCTGCTGGGCTAGCTGAAGGACCTCAGTGGTCCAGGGGACACAGTTGGTCCTGCTCAGCCTCCTAGCGCTGGAGAACCTGCAGAGGTGGCTGTAGGAGAGAAGGAGTGAGGGGGCTGGGAAGGGAGAGCCCGGCCCTGTAATTTCAGTTCTGGGTTTTGCAAGGGGAGAGCTTTGGAAAGATGAAGAGAAAAATAAGGAAGCAGTGGAGGTAGGATGGGTCTGGAGGGATTTGCATGAAACTGTAAGTCCTCCATGGGTCCTCCAAGGATCCCCGGTCCTCTCCTCAAAGGGCATCCTGGGACACCCGCGCTGCTGGGCTGGCTAGAGCTATGCAGGGCATCTGGCTTCCGTGGGGCACCCCGGGCTTAGTGGGGAGGGCAGGTCCCAGCTGCTAACACCCTTCTGGTCACCGCACAGCAATGGGCATATGGCTGGAAGGTCCCTCTCCATTGCACTCACATCCTGCAGAAGCCAAGCTACGGAAAGGCCCGTTTCCAGCTGGACACAGCATCTGTGGGCTCTGGGAGAGGTAGCTGGGCTTGGAGATCATGTCCCTGTTGAGCAGCACCAGTGCAACCTCCCACTGCCCCACAGGCACCGGGGAGCTGCAGCCCCTCGGCTTACACCAAAGATGCTCTAAACCCGGAGTTGTTCCACCTGTCCCCTTTTCCCCCACCAGCTCCAAAAGGTCAGTCCAGCCCCGTTGCAAGCCCTCCAGGACCCGCATCCTGCTCCCTCCCAGCCCTCTGGCACAGGTAGCAGAGAAGTCCTTACCGGCTGGTGATGTTGGGATGGGACAGCTGCTGCCGCATCCGATTAAACTGCCTCTTCATCATGTTGAGAGCTGGGAAGAGACCACGAGAGCTGCTCCGCTCGGCTGTACCCGCTCAGCACCCCTCGGCAACAGTTGGCATCGTACGCCGGCAGCCCCTCGGCTCCCTGGAGCTGCTCTGCCCCTTGCTTTTCCCCAAGAACCTCTCCCTCTGTACTCCTCTCCTTCCTCCTTCCCTTGTTCCCCCTTTTTCTGTCTCCCCCGCTGGTCCCCTCCCTCGTCCCTCCCTGGGGATGCCCTGCCTGCTTTCTCTTCCCCTCCTTTGGACTCCCTTCTCTCGTTCCCTCTCTTTTTCTGAGCTTCCTTCCTCCTCCGGCCGCCCCTCCGCCACAGATCAGGTAAGAGCAGTTCAGGTCTCTTACTCCGCTCTGTGTTCCTGTCACCACCCCACAAGCATAAATAACTTCAGCCCAGCCTTAAAGGGGAAATATTATTACAGCAAACACGTAACAAGGCAGGACAAGCACACGCTGCTGCCGAGCCTGAGCGAAGGGCCCACGCTCTGTTGCTTACTCTCTTTCTCAGCTGGGGTGATTTCCCCCCGCCGTCGCCCCCACCTTGCCTTACCTACCACCAGCTGCGCCGGGGGACAGCCCGTGGCCATGCCAGCTAGCTGTGCGGCACGTACGGGGTGCCTGGTGTACAACCCACTGCTCCTGGGTGGGGGTGTACGCTACCTGGTCACCCAAACTCTGCCAATGCCCCTGGGGCACCTCTCCATGCTCGAGGTGCAGCTCCAACTTCTTCTACCCCCGCAACATCGCCCCCTCATTGGGACCCAAAGCTGGGGGGGTGAGCAGCGCAGCCACCCCTGCAAAACCTTCTGTGCCCTCCTCCCTGCTGCCGCCGAGGCTCTCGGGAGCCACTGCAAAGCTGCGGCAAAGGGCTGTTGCCCTGTGCCCTGGGGTGGCCCCCTTCCTCCCCGCTGGCAGGGCTCCTGCGAGCAGGGCAGCTGGGCCAGGCGCCCGTGCATGGTTGCACGGGGACCACAAACTGCCGGTTCCCAGGCTGGGGTGCCGCCTGCTCTCTGCAGAGCTGCACCAGGGCTCAGCTCGCTTTTTGATTCGGTCTAAAAACATCCCCCTCACACCACCACCACCACCACCACCAGCCTTTATCCTGGCTCTACAAGGTGCAAACCTCGCCTTATCTTTGGGCTACCTGCAGCTGGGACTTTCCTCCTTCTGCACTAAGAGCGAGCGGAGGTTGCTGTCGGGCGGGTTACGCGGCTGGCAAGGGAACCAGCACCCGAGCCCAGACGGGAAGCGGTCAGTTTGTGGGCAGATGAGACAAGCAGCAAAGGAAAAAGGCGTAAGGGCCACTCCACCTGTGTCCCAAAGCCTAAGGAGCAATAATGTGGGGGCTGCCGGGCTCTTAGTGGAGTGGGGCGAGCCTCCAGTGAGTGCGTAGCAAAGCAGTGCTGGACCTCTGTTTTTAAGCTGGGGCTGAGCAAGCGAGCACCCTTCTCCCCCCCAGAACACCAGGTTGCTCTAAACCTGTGGCCAAGGACCTGGTCCCCCAGCCACAAGCCCTGGGCGTGCTCCTAACGGGCATTGCGGTTGCTGAAAGCAGACAAGGGCTTCAAGCACCTATTGCAAAGACACAGAAAAGCTCCCCCAGCCCCTCGCTGGCTCCATCAGGTGGTGGCCAAGCTGTGGCCGGGAAGAGCCGTGGCTATTCTTTCCCATACCATGTCAGAAACCTGCACCTGGCCCTGAGCTGCTGCTCGCCAGAGCAGATCTCCCTCCCTGCACCCTTGCACCAAAAACTGCCCCGGGAAGCCACATCCGAGAGGCAGCCCCAGGGAAGAGGAAGAGGTGCTGCTACGGGCAGCGGTGAAGCTGCAAACAGCCATGTGGGGCACAGGAGCAAGCCCAAGCCCTGGTCCCCGTGGGGTGTGGGGCACCGACCCCTGCCCACCGCCTCTCGCCAGGGGAGGGAGGGAAGTGGGCAGCAGCCAGCTCGCAGCCTGGAAGCGGCTGTGCTGCTCTCAAACAGGAATTGAGAGCAGCTGGGGGACTTCCACCATCCCCTCTCCCTACTCATGGGAGTGGGGAAACCATCGCAACAAGGCCCTGGGTGACCAACAGGTGATTTACAGGATTCAAGCTGGAAACGACCCCCCCACAGGGTGGAATCAGCTCCTCCACAGTCAGGGAGGGCAAGGGGAACATGCATTTCTTGGGTCAAAAGGCAGAGGGAGAGGATCAGGAAAGAACTCTTTATTTCCCATAAATACAGCAGATTCTTCGCGCCGGGCGTTTTCTTTTTAAATCTTTTTGTTTCTTTGTTTTCTTCCATTTACAGAATTTTGCACTGAAAATATATACAAGTCTGTCAAGAACCAAACAAGATCTGCAAAGAAAAAACCCATACAAAACCCTGAAAAGAGACCAGAAAGGGAAGTAAGACACAGCAGAACCCCAGCGTAAGACTTTCCTTCCCCCTCTCCTCTATCACTTGCTGCGCCCAGCTCCAAGACACCTCACCTTCGCTGTCCCCAAGCCGAGAGCATGAGGCACGCTGCTCACCTTCATCTCACACAGTCCTCCTTCTAGCTCTGGCAAGCCAACGCAGGGCACAGCTTGCCCCTTCTTTTAAAATCAGGCCCTGTTAAAACCAGCTTAGGTATGGGAAAGCAGCTCCTGTGGTCTCGAGTCCCACAGGGATGGGGAACCGGTTGGGATGTGCCACCCCCTGGTCTCCCCCGTGCCTGCAGATTCCCGCTCTTGTGTCACAGTGATCAGGCGGCTGGGGTGAGCCCCTCCCCCGCCGCAGGGAGCCAGGCCAGCCCACGGCTGCGGGCGAAGGTGCGCAAGGCACAGCTGTACCCACCCCGGACCCCCACAGTACAGAGCTGGGCTCCCAGTGCAGAGCTTAGTGGTGCCCCCTGGTGCTGGGCTGGGCTCCAGTCTCTCCTCGACTCCCAGACCATNCCTTCTGTGCCCTCCTCCCTGCTGCCGCCGAGGCTCTCGGGAGCCACTGCAAAGCTGCGGCAAAGGGCTGTTGCCCTGTGCCCTGGGGTGGCCCCCTTCCTCCCCGCTGGCAGGGCTCCTGCGAGCAGGGCAGCTGGGCCAGGCGCCCGTGCATGGTTGCACGGGGACCACAAACTGCCGGTTCCCAGGCTGGGGTGCCGCCTGCTCTCTGCAGAGCTGCACCAGGGCTCAGCTCGCTTTTTGATTCGGTCTAAAAACATCCCCCTCACACCACCACCACCACCACCAGCCTTTATCCTGGCTCTACAAGGTACAAACCTCGCCTTATCTTTGGGCTACCTGCAGCTGGGACTTTCCTCCTTCTGCACTAAGAGCGAGCGGAGGTTGCTGTCGGGCGGGTTACGCGGCTGGCAAGGGAACCAGCACCCGAGCCCAGACGGGAAGCGGTCAGTTTGTGGGCAGATGAGACAAGCAGCAAAGGAAAAAGGCGTAAGGGCCACTCCACCTGTGTCCCAAAGCCTAAGGAGCAATAATGTGGGGGCTGCCGGGCTCTTAGTGGAGTGGGGCGAGCCTCCAGTGAGTGCGTAGCAAAGCAGTGCTGGACCTCTGTTTTTAAGCTGGGGCTGAGCAAGCGAGCACCCTTCTCCCCCCCAGAACACCAGGTTGCTCTAAACCTGTGGCCAAGGACCTGGTCCCCCAGCCACAAGCCCTGGGCGTGCTCCTAACGGGCATTGCGGTTGCTGAAAGCAGACAAGGGCTTCAAGCACCTATTGCAAAGACACAGAAAAGCTCCCCCAGCCCCTCGCTGGCTCCATCAGGTGGTGGCCAAGCTGTGGCCGGGAAGAGCCGTGGCTATTCTTTCCCATACCATGTCAGAAACCTGCACCTGGCCCTGAGCTGCTGCTCGCCAGAGCAGATCTCCCTCCCTGCACCCTTGCACCAAAAACTGCCCCGGGAAGCCACATCCGAGAGGCAGCCCCAGGGAAGAGGAAGAGGTGCTGCTACGGGCAGCGGTGAAGCTGCAAACAGCCATGTGGGGCACAGGAGCAAGCCCAAGCCCTGGTCCCCGTGGGGTGTGGGGCACCGACCCCTGCCCACCGCCTCTCGCCAGGGGAGGGAGGGAAGTGGGCAGCAGCCAGCTCGCAGCCTGGAAGCGGCTGTGCTGCTCTCAAACAGGAATTGAGAGCAGCTGGGGGACTTCCACCATCCCCTCTCCCTACTCATGGGAGTGGGGAAACCATCGCAACAAGGCCCTGGGTGACCAACAGGTGATTTACAGGATTCAAGCTGGAAACGACCCCCCCACAGGGTGGAATCAGCTCCTCCACAGTCAGGGAGGGCAAGGGGAACATGCATTTCTTGGGTCAAAAGGCAGAGGGAGAGGATCAGGAAAGAACTCTTTATTTCCCATAAATACAGCAGATTCTTCGCGCCGGGCGTTTTCTTTTTAAATCTTTTTGTTTCTTTGTTTTCTTCCATTTACAGAATTTTGCACTGAAAATATATACAAGTCTGTCAAGAACCAAACAAGATCTGCAAAGAAAAAACCCATACAAAACCCTGAAAAGAGACCAGAAAGGGAAGTAAGACACAGCAGAACCCCAGCGTAAGACTTTCCTTCCCCCTCTCCTCTATCACTTGCTGCGCCCAGCTCCAAGACACCTCACCTTCGCTGTCCCCAAGCCGAGAGCATGAGGCACGCTGCTCACCTTCATCTCACACAGTCCTCCTTCTAGCTCTGGCAAGCCAACGCAGGGCACAGCTTGCCCCTTCTTTTAAAATCAGGCCCTGTTAAAACCAGCTTAGGTATGGGAAAGCAGCTCCTGTGGTCTCGAGTCCCACAGGGATGGGGAACCGGTTGGGATGTGCCACCCCCTGGTCTCCCCCGTGCCTGCAGATTCCCGCTCTTGTGTCACAGTGATCAGGCGGCTGGGGTGAGCCCCTTCCCCGCCGCAGGGAGCCAGGCCAGCCCACGGCTGCGGGCGAAGGTGCGCAAGGCACAGCTGTACCCACCCCGGACCCCCACAGTACAGAGCTGGGCTCCCAGTGCAGAGCTTAGTGGTGCCCCCTGGTGCTGGGCTGGGCTCCAGTCTCTCCTCGACTCCCAGACCATCACCTACCCCACGGCGAGAAGACACTGAGGAGCTGAGAAAGTCCCCTGCCCCACCACACTCTCCAGCCCAGCCAGGGGGAGGAAGACCATATGCTGATTCCTCTCCCTGTTAAGCAGGAGGCTGCATGGAGACTCAGCCCCCCCAGCACACCCCTATCAGGGCTGGCATGTGGGACAAAGTCCGGCAGCAGTCCCCAAAGCTCGCTGTGGTAGATAAAGCACGTAGGGAGAGTGTGTGCTCTCATTGCGGGGATTCAGTCCTCAGGAGCTCCATCTGAAGCTGGGATGGGAAGACACAGAGACCTTCTCAGCCCCCAGGCTCCCACCCCAGGGCCTACCTCCCACCAACAGCTCTGCTGGTAGCTGGCAGGAGGGGGATATGGGAAGATCTCTCCCCTCATCCTCCCCCAGAGCAAAAGCAGCTGCCTGCTCTCTGGTGCTGGAAAGACACCTTGTTCCGCACCAGCTCCAGTGCGATCCCACCAGACAGAGAACCACCGGGGCCCAGCTCCAAGGAGGGGACAAGGGGGACAAGAGGGAGCACTGCAGAGCACGAAGCAGCTGAAGGGCTGGGAAGAATAGCAGGGACAGACAAGGAAAAGGATCTTCCTTTGCTAGGCCTTGCCCCAAGCTGAGGCTGTTAAGCTCCTCATCCTTGTTCCCCACTGCACCTAGGGGGAAAGCAGGGTTAGAAGAGAAGCTGGACAGACTAGGGAGGGAGTGACGCCTTCGGAAGAGCAGGGAAGGCAACTGTTCACCCACACGAAGCTTTTCACTCAGCTCCTAGTCCTGTGGGATGAACATCTCCTGGCATCTCTGCTCTCCTCCTTGAGGCACGCTCCCTCTGGCCCTCACCCGGCCATCTGGAGAATAGAGCGTGAGCAGCAGCACCCCACCNGGAAACTGGTCCACATCCCCCATTTCATTGTAGGTTTGCTCTCCCATGGTGAAGGTCAGCTTGTACCGTAGCCTCACTTTCTCCTGGAGATGGGAGAAACGATAAGCAGTCAGAAGGGGGGAAAAGTAAGTCATGAGGCACAAACCACTCAGGTCTCTAGGAAGCTGCAGAGAACAGAGGGAAGCGGGACAGGGTAACCAGGCTTTGCCCAAGCAGCAAGACCAGCCTGTTCACGCCCCAGGGTCGGTGCTGTTACCTTCTGTGGGTTAGCGAGCAGCAGGACTTGTGTGATGGCACTGGGGTGGACAATGGGGTTGAACGCCGGCAGCTCTGTGCCTGAGGGAGGCTGTAGCTTCACCTTCATCACCTAGGGAGAGAGAAGAGCATCCTACATTCCTGACGGGGACTTGGCAGACAGAAGCCCTGCTCCCATCTTGGGGAGCTTCCACTATCTAGTCAAAGAGAAAACCATTGTGCTGGTTCCTGCTAATCTGAAGGTAACACAACTCGCTCTCAGCCCCACAGAACTCTCTCCACCCACCCTGCCTTTCCTGCAAAGTGAGAATCACACTTCAGCCCAGCCTGGGGACCTCAGCCCCAGCAGCCACCTTACCTTGGGGACGGCAGACTGAAAGACGATGTTGCGGATGGGCTGCGGGGCCGTACTAAGCATAGAAATCACCACCACAAGAACGTCAGGCCTCTCAGGCAGGGCATCCTTAGCGAAATGGAAGAGGACGCGGAAGCCATGCTGATCGTACACTGTCACAGGGAGGATGCTGCCTGTGGGAAAAGCAGGGACAGTCACCCAGGAGGGAGGTGACCCTGCAGCAACCTTTCCCCATCACACAAACTCTACACAAGTGACAAGAGATACCACTCCTCCTCAACCTCGACAAAATCCAACAAGCAAGGAGTTTCCTCACAGTCTTCCCTTCCACATGCACATGGTTTGTTCCCACCCAAGCTTGCCCCCCTCTTTCGCCCTGGCTCACTGGGTTTGATTGACTCCAGAGGCACAGTGATGTTGGCCAGCGAGATCTCCTGGGGCAGCGAGGTGGCAGGAGGCCGTGGTGGGACTGCAGTGCTTCCTGCTGGTGTGGTGGCAGCTTTTGGAAGCGTAGCAGGGGCAGGCAGCTCTGAGGTCAGGGGCAACGTGGGGTTAGGGGAAACACTCTGGAGCACAGGCAGAGCGCTGGGATTGTGGGCCGTGGTGCCAGAGTTGCTCCTGTTCTGGAGATCCCTCAGGGTGAGCCGGGGGGGTGGCTGCTGCTTCTCCCTGTAGGGAGAGAGAGCCAGGAGTGGAATGGGGTACTGAAATGTCATGTCCAGCACCCCAGAAAAGGAAAAGATGGCGAGATATGCAAGATTGATCTTCCCCTGCTTACCATCGCACTTGCTGGGACTCTGGAGGCAGAGACTGTTGCAGCAGAGTCTTGCCCAGGAGGTCCAGGTCATCCAGGCCACTGGTGAAAGGAGAAGGTTTGGGGGAGGATGCGCCAGCATCTGCTTTGACTGGTGGCGTTGCCATGATAGGGGTGATACTGAGCTCGTTGCTATCTGATGACTGTAGAAAGAGCGCACAGGAGAGTCCCCCCCAAGTAGGGTTGTGTATCAGCAGCAGCCATCACACCTGGGATGTTTCCCTGCATACTCCATTTGTTGCTTCCACCACCGTCCCCACCTTCTGCCCCAGCTCCCAGCACATTACCTGGAAGCTGTTCCAGCCACCATTGTCACCAGCCTGGGCAGGATGTGATGCTGGGTCATTCAGGCCTGCCAGGGATAAAAGGAAACATTAAGCTTAGTTTCCAAATGGGTAAGAGCATTAAACGGGGCCTGAATAAGACACGGAAGCAGCAGGGTAGGACCACCAATGTGGTCTCCATCTCTGGCCCCCATCCTTGCATAGGGGAGAGCCGGGAGGGCGATAGTGTTTTTTTCTGCCCAGAGATCCTCCTTTACAGTGTAGTTCTCACTGCAATTGGCAGAGAAGTGAATGCTACTGGGTTGACAAGCCCCACTGACCACATTGTCTACTTCATGCCGTTGTACTCAAAGCACATATCTTAGGAAACAGACACTTTGTTGGAAAAAGCAGGATTCCAGACCCTTCTAGGACTGGCACCTCACAAGACTTCCATGTTAACACTTCTGGAAGTCCCATGCATCTGTTGATGCTTGTGACTTCAACTGCAAGGAGTAAACATGAGGAGCTGGGGGTGATCCACCCTTGTGATCCCATCTGGGGATAGCCATTGCATCACTCTTGATTTACCTGCTGGGTCAGTTTTCCCAGAGCAAATCAGAGGACACATCCCTGCAGGCTCTCTCTGACTAGCCAGAAAAACACCATGGGACCGAAGCTCAGAGTCATAGTAGGGTCTTTCCATCCTTCTCCCTCACACTAAGTAAAGGCTACCTCTTGGTCTTCCATTATTCACCTCTCCCAGAGCTCTTCCTCATTCGTGCTCCTGCCACAAGGAGAACCATCTACGCAGACTGTCCAGAGTCAAGGAGAGAATAGTGAGCTTTTGCTCTGGCCTTCTCACCTAAAGACATGAGTTCATCATCCAGCAAAGAGACAGAGCCAGCTTGGTCAGGCATGGGGACTGCTGAGCCACCTGAAAGGGTGGGCAAGGCTGGGTAGGAAGGGCCTGTTGCTGGAAGATCCAGGCCCGACAGATCCAGAAGGGCTGAGGTGCTGCCTGCAAAGAAAGAACAAGCTGAAAGACAGAAATTTTATCCAGTCCTTATCCAGTGTACTGATGCCAGTTACCATCCTTCCTCACACCTGGGAGAGGGAATTCCCCCTCTGCTCTTCCTTCCAATTCCCTCTCTTCATGCATCAGTCATTTCCACAAGCCATTTCCTCATCTCAGCAGCCCCACTCTGACCTGCAGGTTTCACCTTTCCACTTTTCTCAATCTTCTTTTACATCGTTGGAAACCAGCAACAGGGTCCCTCTGCTTGACCTTCCTGTCACCATTCCCCAAGTCTCCTCACCTCGAAGGGGACCGGCCACCGTCTCCCCATTGATCTCTTCTCCCCGCACAAGCTGCTTGTAGAGATTGATCACCTGTGTCAGATTGTCATTGGCTTGCAGGATCTCCGCTGAAATGGAATAGGTGGGAGTTAAGCTTGAAAATCGTAAAGAAACAAAGGGAGTGACTTTTATACCCCAACTCTGTCTATTCCCTCAAAGCAAGACCCAAGGAGCTGACAGCAGCCCACTGCAGAGAACATTTTTGCAATTATTGCTGCGAACTGCATGAGGGTACACCGACACCTCCATGGCAGTCTTGGCAGGACAAGCACAAGCATTGCTCCTACAGCGAAGTGGAGGAAGCCTGCAACGCTCCTGATTGCTGCCATGTGTCCCTGTTTAGACTAATAATCTACAGCGAGCAGCCACCCCAAACAGAGCAGCAGCTAGCTGATAGATGCCACGCCATGATCAGCCCAAGCACAGAGTCCCTGAAAGAAGACGGATGGAGAAGGGGATAGAATGAGAAAGGCAAGATATGCTTACCCAGAGCTTCATCATTGTCTTCTGTGTCACTGGCAAGCCGGAAAAGCATGGGCCTCATGCGCTCACAGCGCTGATACAGCTCCTGAGGGAGAAGAGAAAGGGGTGCTGAGGCAAGCAGCAGGATGTTCAACTGGGGGTGCAAAACAGGCAGGAGGAACTTGAGGGGATAACGGTCACCCATCTGCCAAGCTCAGGAAGGATGCTGGGATGGCCTTTCCTCACCTTCATTAGGTCCTCATTACTCTCCGTTGTCTCCCCCTTGCTGTAGTTTGTTACCATCTCTGTCAGCAGCTTCACATTGTTGTTCACCTCCTCAATAGCATTCACCCTCTTGGAGATCTTCTCCATGCGCTTCTGGTCCTGGAGGGGGAGTACATGGGAAAGGATGTCCTTGCTCTTTTCGGCAACTTGGAGAGGAGGAAGGCTGGGCCAGCCAACACACCAACTCCCTGGACTGAGGCACAGCAACGCTGCCCTCAAAACAACTCCCACTTCAGTGGAAAACTCCAGATCATCTCTGGGGCAGCACCTGCCAGACATGAGTGGCATTGCAGCAGACCTAGTGCTGCAGCAGGGCTTGGGCCACCGAAAGCACCCAGAGCCATTTCTCCGGGTAGCCAAGGGATGTCAGAAATCACACAAGGACTCTTTTGCAGCTGCTACCGCAAAATTTTTGGCAGAAGCTCCTCTGCACGAGGACAGAGGGCCACTGCTTCCTTGGTGCCAGCCACTGCCACCCAGACCATGACCCCCCAGCTCCCCTTCTTCCCAGTCTCACCTCCTGAACCATCTCCTTGATGAGCTTGTTGGCAGCTCGGAGGTCCTCAGGATGGGAACTTTTCAGAAGACGAGCCAGTATCTGCAAAAGAGAAGGTTATCTCTTGAGCCCAAGACAGAGTCACTCTTGCAACACTAGAACCAGTGGAGTTACCCCTGCCCCAAACCCGTATCTCACGGAGGCAGCGGACAAAGCCAGCTGTTTGAAAGCCCAGCCACAAGAGCTCATGGGCTATTAGAGAGCAGGGAGAGAAGTAGTACAACTGGTCTTCCTTTTCCCATTATGGTTCTGGTTATGTAAGACAGGTCTTCCCCTGAAGAACCCCTGCATCCAAAACCTGCTCCTGCCGGCCCATTATGCACCATGGAGACCCCGGAGCACAGCAGGACTAGTACTGAGAAAGAGAGAAAGCCTAGTTTAATGCAGCAATTGCCACGTGATTGTAATGGACTCCTACTCAGACCTCTTCACATGCCTCTTTGCCAGTGCAGTTGGTGAAGAGGGAGAGTTCCCACTTTCTCTCTCCTTCGGTAGTCAGTGAACAGTCCCACCTGCCACCTACAAATCTTCATTTGCACACTGTGACCGCTGCAGCAAACTTCTGCTGCAGAAGTAGACCCAGAGGAGCCTGATACTTGCTTAAATGTATCAGAAGGCAGAGGTTTGCCTGAGTGGTGACACAATTCTGATGGAAAGACAAAGGATGGCTCCAGGAGGGTATAAGTAGTTGGGCAATAAGCAAATTGCAGTGCTGGGGGTGGGGAAGAGATAACAGCAGCAGCATCTGGGGCTGGGATTTAAACCTCCCAGCCAGATAACTCAGAAGTCTGGAGACCACACAGCAGTAAACCTCCCAGAACCTGCCGCTAATGTCAGCGCTTCACCCTTTGCACCATCCTGCAGCTAAGAGCTCCAAAGGTCAAACAGACCCACATTCCCCACCTCTGGCTGTTTCCTTTGCCATGATTTTGGAGCAGGCCCTCATCTTTCCTGTGATGCATTTTCTGAAGCACAACACGTGGAGCAGGGGGTTTGACTCTTTCTGGATCTCCATCCCAACAGGACGGGAGATCCTGGTGCAGGGAAGATGTTGCTCCTGTTCCTCTCCTCGCACAGAGCCCTTACCTTGGATTTCTCTTCATCATCAAAGATGACGTTCTTGGGACGAGGGGGAGGAGGCGGAAAAGGAGTATCGTCAGGCAGTTTTGGGTCACATTTCACGATCCCTGCAGTGGAGACCAATGGAGAAGTCAGGAAGCCTCACCCACTGGGGATGGCACTGCCACCTATGTTATTTCTTCCCAAACAGACCACCAAACCCAGCTGGGACTGAGGGTGTTTGGGTCTGTTCCCACTACTCATGATCCTGGATTGTGTTTTCATGCAAGAATTGCCCCCCACTCTCCATTAATATCCTACCTTAGAAAAATCTAGCATTAGCGCCAAAGCACTCACAGCCCTCCAGCCCAAGCCCCTTCCAGTGCCCCACCCCCTGCAGGAGCAAGCAGATGTCCCCTCCAACCCACCAAACTCCTCAGACCACCAGCAAACCCCTCCGCCCAGCTAGGAGCCCCCAGGCGCCTGCTCCTTTGCCTGCCCCTGCTGCTGAATCAGGCAGACTGATGGATGTGCTGGGTCTGGGCACAGGAAAGGGAGAGTGTTTCAGATTCTGCCCAGACAAAAAAGGAAGGAGGGCAAACCATCTGTCCACCTTCTCCTTCTAGAGCACTCTCTCTCACCTTGTTTCTTCAGCATCTGGTAGGCCTCTGAGATCTTCACCTCGTGAGGCAGCCCTAGCGTCCAGCTATACATCAGCTCCAGGATCTTTGACTTCACTTTTTCTGGTGTCCGACTGCCAAGATACTAGAGGAAGAGAGAAGAGGTGGCTTGAAGCTGATCTGAGCTGTTGCAAGCCTGGCCTGTTCTTCTCCCCTCCCCCAGGAGAAGTGAGACCGTTCCCAACGGCACAAGGAGAAGGAAAGAGGAAGCAAGTAGGAAAGCTCACGAGGCCCTTGCAACACGTCCCATGCTGTGCTTGGTTTCCACCACAGCAAATACAAGAGGTAGGAGAAATGCTGCAGCAGCAGCCCCTCAATGACATGCAGGGACAGGTGGGAAGGCTCAGGCAGGTCTCTGTCACCTTGTGAAGGAAAGGGTACTGCTTACAGAAGCTGACGGCAAGGCAGCCCATCAGGAATAAACAGACAGCAGGGCTGGGAGGGGAAGGGCTGTGGGTAACGGCCCCTGGGGCAGGGCCCAGGCCTCTCTCAGGGGCACTCCCCAGCACCCTTTACAACCAGGTGAGCCCCAGACAACCCAGCACGCAGAGGTGAGATGTCCAAATCTTATTGCTCTCCCCCTGCAGTACAATCATCCTTCAGCCTTCTTCCGTGGGTCTGCTGGGGGCACTGGTGGTAGAAACAACGATATGCCACCAGAGGCCAACGGCTTAAAGTAGAGGACTTTCTTTAGGGTGCCTAGCAAGAGGACTTTAGGGTGCTGCTGTCACTGTCCCTGGCTATTCATCACCATAGATCACAAGCTGTGACTGGCAGGCGAAGGTTTTCCTTAGTCATATTTACTTTGTGTTCCCTTAACTCCATACTTGCTGGTGTTAACTGCCTTGACTGAACAGGACAGCACACACAGCTTGTTCTGCTGCAGGAACAGCAGCATCTGCAGAGGAGCAGGTAATGACTTGGTGCTTCAGGTGTACTCACCAGAGCACCACTGACCAGGCCTGGGCTTGCCCTCTGAGAGTGTCTCAACCAGGTTGGGACACCTGGGAGAGACAAGGTCACGATGTCAAAGCTGAGGGAGGTTCATGAGCACATGCAGTACAGACAGGGCGCAATGGAGATGCAGGGAAGGTGACTCCAGGCACACAGATGAGCTCAGTAGTCTCACAAGTGCTGGTTGCATCATGTCTAGCTGGCCCTCAGCTTCCTGCATCAAGAATCAGCTGGGAGCAGACAGGTGAAAGCTCACCTTCCCACTGGAAAACCCACCAGGGAACAGGGACTAAATCTACTAGCACTGTCCTGTTTCCGCCACGTCCCAGTGGGCATTTGACCTTTCTGCTCAGCCACTACTTCTTCCCAAAGCCCTCCTGCCACCAGGCTCTGGTCTCCTCCAACACGATGCCCTGAGACCCACCTTGGGTGACACCACTTTGATGAGTTCATTGAGGAAGCGGAACTTGCCCACCTCATCGTGGAAGCGTTTGCCACAGCTCTTCATGCAGGACTCCAGCACCTGGGGAGAGGGGCCGGGTGAGCCCCAGCACAGGGTCAGCAGCAGGTTCAAGAGCCAGCTCCCTCCTGCTCCCCCCTCGCCAGGCATGGAGCCTGTAGCTATCCTCACAGCAGTGCCAGGGGACGCCACCTTTCCCTCCCAGATGGCTCATCACCCTTCCAAAGGGAAGCAGGAAGATTTTCCTCTTTGGAGGAAACAACAACAGTCCATGGGAGAGGATATCCTTAGAGTTCACAAATACCAGCATTTCACAGCATAGATCCACAATGACACTGAAGGAAGAAAAAGCTTCCCATCAACTTCAATACGCTATGATCCTGCACAGGAACAAGACCTTTCCTAACAGTCACCTCTCCTCTCTTGTAGAATTACCTTCAGCCACTCTCCCACCCTCAGGTGCTCAGGGGCTTTCTTAGAGGGAGTTCAAAGCTTCCCATGCTCCTCCAGTCAAACTGGAGCAACCCAACACCGTGGCCCTCCATCTAGTTCTACCAGCCTACAGATGCCCTTACCGTGAGGGCCTGGATAGCTTCCCATTCCTGTGGAGACTGGATCTTGTGGGCAAGAAGTCGGGTAGCAAGGGGAGGACTGGAAGGAGTGAGGCGAAAAGAAAAAGGTGGCTGGTTATTTATGAAAAGCCTGGTACCAGTGTTTCAGCTGGGAATCCAGGGTTTAAAAGCATGTTGCAAGTTTAAGGCACTGGTAAGACACTAAAACCCTGTGGGAACCTTCTGTTAGTGGAGCAGGACACCCCACCCACCCCCACTTTGAGGGGCTTTGTGCCTATTCAGCTCTCAGGACAACCCCGCTGAATCCTACTAGGCAATCATAACCCAGACCCGTGACCCAGAGCAGCCTGGAGGAAGGAAGAAGCACTTACCCCTCTAGCTCCTTATTGAGCTGCTCACAGAAAGCATTGATACCATCCCAGTCCAGGTCCTTGTTCAGAGGGTTTGTTGCTTTGTCTGCGGGTGGCAGAAAGGGGCGGTGAGAAAGTCTCCCCAGGCTCCCACCCTGTGGAAGTGAGGGGCAATATTGCTCCCACTACCTCCCTGCCAACTCCACCATCAACGGAGGATGGCGTGGAAGCTAAAAACACGCTCGTGTCCACTCGTGCACAAACTCTCCCACTGCCACCTCCCTGCCCCACGCTCCACTGCAGGGCCGCACCCTCAGACCCATGGCCATCCCCACGGCCATCCCCACCACCGGCCACCCTCACGCGTGGCCCCGACACCTCCATTTGCCCCAGGTCGCCCCCTCCACACAGCCCGCCCTAACACCTCGCTATGTGCGACCCTCAGACTCCGCTCCGCCCGCACCCTCCATTCCCTCACACCCCAGTGCCCCCCCAAATACGCCCCCGCACCCCACATTTACCCGCCGCCCCGCCCTCCCCCGCCGGGGCCCGCTGGCAGGGCGGCCGCGCCAGGCCAGGCCCTGTCAGGGGAAGGGCGTGGGAGGTAGGGTGGTCCCAGCCGCACTCACTAATCCGCGCCTCCAGCGTCTCGGGCTCCATAGCGGAAGGCCCCGGCGGTTCCTCAGCGGGGCAGGGCCTCGCCGCCCCCGTCTCCNCCGCCCGGCCCGGCGCCGCCGAGCCATCGAGAGCGCACGGAACCGTCTAGAGCGCCGCTCCGGCGGGCCCTAACCATAGAGCGCCCGGAAGTCGGCGGCGCAGGGCGCCGCCCCACGCTCAGCGCGCCCCCTGCTGAGCCACACCCCGGCGCACCATCGAGTTCCCCGCGCAGGGGAAAGAAAGGCGCGCGGGAAGGGGAAGGAAGCGGAAGGGCTCTGGGAAGAAGGAGACAGAGAGCGAGGCGAGACAGAGCACCGGAAACGGCCTGCTACAGGGAAACTGGCCCTTCCCGGAAGAGCCCTTGTGCTGGCAGGTGAGGCCACTTCCGGCGCGGAGACAGGGCACTTCCGCCCGCCGGGCGGGGGGGAGCCGCGTGTCCTTTTCAAGGGCACGAGNGCCCGCCGGCCTCGCGTGGGCGCGGCGCGCGCCCGACTCAGCCTGGCCGGAGGGGAGCGGCGCCGGGCCCCGGCAATGGGCGTGCCCCCGCTGCCCTGCTGTCGGGCCTTCGCAGCTATGGGGGCGGCCTGTTGGCGGGCGGTGGTTTAAGAAACGTTATGAACGTTAGCAAGCGACGTGCCGTGCCCCGGTGGGAGTTATCTTTAAATAGCCGCCCGTCCTGCCCTGGCGGGGCCCGGCCTGGCCTTCTCCCGCTTGGCTGGGGGCGGTGGGGGTGGGAGGTTGTGAAGGCCTGGAAATAACTAAGAGCTCCATGCATACGAGCTCCCTTTGTCCTCTTTCTCCTTGAGGCTTCGGTAATCCAGGCCAGCCCTAGCTGTGACACTTAATATCGCTTGTTTTTCTCTCTGCTCCAGTGGGTCTTG
The DNA here is from genome assembly GCA_013396915.1 of Stercorarius parasiticus. Lineage (NCBI taxonomy): Eukaryota > Metazoa > Chordata > Aves > Charadriiformes > Stercorariidae > Stercorarius > Stercorarius parasiticus. Next base: position 27,284 of record VWZL01005163.1, on the reverse strand, counting down.
GAAGGAACAGTGTGTCTGTGTCCCTCTGGTGATTTATTGCTTTTGTTGTTTGCTCTTTTTTTTTTTTCCATCTTTTTAAATAATGCCAGTGAAAGATGCCAACTCAATGACCTTTAGGGAGCGCAGGCCTCCACCTGTTTGAAGAATCCCCAGTGCACCTCATCAGGGCTGACTGCTCAAAAGCACAGGCCGCTGGGGCCAGCCCTGTTGGAGGAGCCTCCGCGATAACAGCACGAGTTATTCAGCCTTACAGCGTCTAATCCTGGAGACAGACGTCTGAGTCAGAGCGGCCCTGTGTTGGGTTACTCATTTACAGTGCTAATTCCGCAGATGGCAGGCGAGGGAACTGCCCTGATGTCACACCTAATGTCTTTTCCTTATGGATAGCCATTGTTTTAGGGGGGATTTTTTGGCCATTAAAAGGTACTTTTTGGCACTTGAATGTAGTTCTTTTTTTAACTGCTAACTGCCTTGCATCACAAAGCCTTTTTTAAGTGCCTTTCATAGAAAATTGCCATATCCTTCCCTCTGCTGTGTTCAGGCACGTTTTACAGGAGTTATTTTAATCTTATGAGTCAGCCTTGCCTGTCACTACTATCTCTTTGATTTTTCTGAGAATCCTTAAGTCATCTTTAGAAGACTGAGGCGTAGATACTGCTCTTCTAGGTCATGTACGATCTGCGTAGAAGGCATGCATCTCTTCTCTCCAACCCACAAAGCGATGCCTCTGAAGGAGTGGTTTTTCAGCCCGGTGCTTCACAACACCCTTTTGCTCGGGTTTCGATCTGTCTGCCTCTGGAGGTTGTTTGTTTTCCTCTCTTTCGCAACCACCCAGTGATTAGCAAATCTAGGATGAATGGAAGGCTGCACCTCTTTTCAGCAGGTTGCAAACAGTGTCGAGAGAACTCATGCGCAACAGTCATGTCAGCAGCAGCCTTTCAAACCTTGCTGTTACTTCTCATAGATTTAGGAGTCTCTTTCCCCTTTGGTTACGTCTGCTCTCTGTATAACAAGGACCCTCAGTGCAACAAAAAAAGGGATCTGAGCCTGGATTTTGCCCCACTGTAATAGTGGTTAGATGATGTGTGAGGAAAAAAAGTTTTCTCCTGTTCCTTGGTTTATTTTTACTGACAGCTGGAATCCCAAACTAGGTTTGGATGGAGATGCTCCATGTTGTAATTAACGCCGCTCCAGAATGAAAGTCCTGGAACTATAATTAGCTCGTAGCCAGTTGCAGAGGAAAGTGATTACGTGCAAGCCGGAGGCCTGGGCAGCTGGCGTGCGGGCGAAAGGAAAGCTTATGCTGGCAGAAGGGTGCCGGATCCCAGGTTTGGCAGGCCCTGCAGCAAGCTGTCCCGCAGAGGGCAGCAGCAGGCAGGAGAGCTCCTGCCTGGTCAACCTGGGTTTACCAAACGCTCTTGCTGCCTGTGTTGTCCTGGTGGATCACAAAACAGGCGAAGTCCCCCTCCGTGGGGAAGGGAAGGCGGCCTTGCAGGAGTCGCCGGGTCGCCTGGGAGAGGGTTTTTCCACCCACCAGGTCCTCTTCATCCAGCCAAAACCGCCCCGTCGCCCTCGCTCTGTCCCGACATTTGTTTGGTTTCTTTGCCTTGTGTGTTTATGCGAAGCCTGCTATGTTTTTCAGATGCGCTTGTGTGCAGCAGCAAGAGCTTTTGTGTGCTTCCTGCTGGATCATTGGCTCTGGCCTGTGATGTGAGGTTCCCTTTCCCCTGTCATATTCCTCTTTCTTTGGCAAGGCGTTCTGCCAGAGACCTTTCACTTTCCTGAAGCTCCGTACTGTGGTCTTTTGTTCCCTTTTCTTGTTTTCCTGCTCCGGCTGACTGCAGCAGCCAGTTCCTGGGTTTTTGGCTCAGTTTTACCTCTGCTGCTTTCCCTTGGAATGGGGCTGGCAGCACCTCTCCTGAGATCACCTCAGACCACGCACCTCTTACGCAATCCTCTTGGATTTGCAGCCTTGCTCTTCCCTGACCTTGGCTAATCTCCTTCCTTTTGCAATACTTCTAAGCACCTTTCCCAGCAGAGGGTTGCAATTAGAGAGGCAAGTATAGAGTTGCATACTTCTCTAGAGGGAGAGCAGGTTTTAGCTCCTTTAATCTAATAGGAAATGTCTCCTTCCCTTTCATATGCAGCACTTTCTTGTGGTATGCAGTCATCCACCAGGATTGCTCCCTTCTATTTCTTTCAGCGTTTCCCTTTTCACTGTAGGAAGACCTGTCCCTGGTGATCAAAGGAATCTTTCTACAACTACAGGAGCAGAATGAGGAAACAGGATGCTGGATAAGGGATCAGAAAACTGCTGGCTAGAGTTCTGCAATTAAACGTGTCTTGGAGCAAGACTCAAGGAAATGCATATCTATGCTCGCTGCCTCAGTTTCCCTGGTTGTTAGCATGGGGATAATTGCACTTGCTTCCTTTGGGGAATTGCCTTGACCTCTGTACGCTAAATTTCCTTTCCACATTGGTTCTGTCATTAGAGCAACTGGCTCAGCGAGAAAAGCAAATACCAGAGTTAGAGGTGAGCTGCGCAGCTTGCTGCTTCCTCATGTTCAAGCCCTCCTTCCAGACCAGGCAACTCAGGAGGTGTCTTGATCCCTCGACCAAGGGGGCAGCAGTGCCCTCCTGGCCAGTGTAGGGGGGTGGTAGTGCCTTGTTACCCCCTGGGGAAGGCTCAGCTGGATTTGATGTTGTCAATAGCCTCTTCCCAAGAGAGTCTGGGACAGCCAGGGGATGCTCTGAGAACACGGGAACGCTCTTGCTGCAGAGGAAGTATCGGCAGCAGGCAAAGATGAAAGAAAACCGACAGGACAGAAGCCCTAGTCATAGCTGTGGCTCGGGGGCTGATAGGTTATGTATCTGGGTGAGCCAAACACAGAACGGGGAGAGGAAGACGTGCCAGGTTAGAGAGAGCTGCTTAAATTTATGGGGCTGAAGTGAGCATCAAAGGCCCTGAGCCTGCGAGGGGGAGCCTGGATGAAGTCATTTGCTGCACTGCTGGTGAGATCAGCTCCAGACTGGAATAGATCTGCTACTGATATAGTGTGCTCGGGATTCAGGTGTCGAGAGAGAGGTGCTTGAAAAGGTGAACATATTCACCTGTTCTCGCTCTACCCCTGGCTTGCTGTGTTATCGCTCACAGATGGAAGCGGTGTCATTAGAAAGCACAAGTACTGGGGGGAAATGGTTTAAGAGCCTGGATTTTGCTGAGATACAGTTTGGCTCTAAAGAACAGTGGGAGGGAGAAGGAGAAAAATCCTATTGCAAAGGCATTTTTCACGGGCGTCCAAGCATGATCTGAGCAGAAATCGGCGACGTGAAACTAGGCATCCTGGAGCAAATCAGGCAGCCCAGCTGCGGCAAATCCCCAGGCCTGGATGATGAATACATCCCTGCATTGCGGCGACAACGAAGTGTGACTTAGTGAAGCGTTTGCTGGGGATGTTTAGCGTAGCAGCAGCCCGGGGAGGGAGCTCAGAGGCGCAGCCGTGTGCAGCCTCTCTTTTACAACGCGGCACAGGGAGGAGGCATTCCCGCTGCGGGGTGCCCCGGCGCTGAATGCACGTGCTCTCGGTTGTGCAGCTGCCTCAGGTTTGGCAGCTGGTGAGCTTGAATAGATGGTTTTTGGCCCCGGGTTTGAAAGTCCCCCATTGCCAGCCAGTCCTGCTTTGGCTGCAACTGCCTCAGGTTCCCTAGGAAACTTTGGCGCTGGCTTAAGTCTGGGCTGCGAAAAGGCAGGAGGAGGCAAGTCTGGTGGCTCTCTCCCTCCAGCTGGGCTGCTTGGCCTCTGCCGCTTGGCACCGCAGCCAGCTTCAGCCCCGCTTTTGGCAGCGGTGAGGAGCAGCAGGGCGGAGTGAACCCGGTGCTGGGGCATGGTGGACATGAGGTTAGGAATAAAAAGAAAACTGCGATCAAGGAGGAGGAGGGAGACACAGAGTCTGCATAGGCAGATTTCCCAAAAGGCGGACCTGGCCTTTCCTGGGCTCCTTTCTGGTCCATGTGGATTTGTCTGTCTTAGTAAATGCAACAGGAGCGAGGCCAGGCCCAAACGCTGCCTTGGGACGATGGCTGACGCCATGCGGTTGTTAGCACCCTCCCTGCCGTGGTTTCGGGCTGTGCCAGCTAGCGGTGCCGCAGCGCCCAGGCACGGCTTGGGGACAGGGCGGGCTGGGGGCTGTTCCCAACAGAGCCTTGGTGTCGCCGAGAGTTTAACTCACCCTGCTCCTTGCTCTCGGCACCAAGAGCAAAATGGCTACACCCTGTAAGCCCAGGTCCCTCTGAAGGCAGGCTTTTGAAATGCAGTCCCCTGCAGCCTGCATATTTACCCCGTAATTTTCCACATTTTCCTCTCTCCAAAGATGGGAAATGTCACGCAACAGGTTGTAGGTGAGTGTGTGGGGTGGGAGTATGTGTGCCAGACTGGAACTGGAGAAGGCTCTGTCTGCTGGGCACGGCTGAATGCAGGGTTGTGAGTCAGTGTCCTACACCCCATGCTATGGACCGTTGTCCATGTTTGACGTCCCGCCTGGTGGCGTGGGAGAGATGCTATGAGGAAATGTTGCCCGAACGCATGAGGTCATGGGAGTGTGGGGGCCAGTTCCTGGGTGCACAGACATGTTGAATTTGCCCCTGTGGCTCTCCTACCTTGGGCAGGCAGAACGAGGAACCCATCACATCGTCCATGGAGCACACGATTTTCCAAGGGCTTCCCATGCATGCACAACTCTGTCTTGTTCCCCCCCACACCCCAGACTACATCAGGTTTGGGGACTTGCTTGGGTAGCAGAATGGGGGCAAAGCTTGTGTATCCCCCATTTAATATGCTGCTGGCAGATGAGTGCCCCAGCCAGGAGAAGGATCAGGCGTATACCTCCGTGTGCATCCGAACGGCCTCTGCCTTGTCTCTGCCTGGAGGGACTGTGTTTGAGCAGCACACTGCTGTTCCCCTCAGCCCAGCTGGTGTCTTGAAGTCAATGTCCACGTCCTGGGTCTCACCACAACCATGTCACACCTTTGCCGTCCCTGATCTGCAGCCCAAGTCCCCCTCCTCTGTGCAGGAGGAGGACATGCTCTTGGCAGAGGCTGCTCCTCTTTCCATCTCCCTCCTTGCACAAAACAGCTTTGCATCTTGGGTAGCTCGCCTGCCCGTGGCAGCGCTCTGGATATATTTCAGGAGGACGATGCGTGCTAGGAGCCAGAGGGGTTAAGAGCAACAGTGTTGCAGCATGGCTTGACTGGTGGGCAATGAGACCTCTTCCCTCCAGCCATCCTCAAGCTGTCCACTGCTCCTACAGCCAGCCAGCTGCTTGCTGGTGTCCAAAGCAGGCACTAGGCACTCCAGCTCATCCTGAGCCAGGTCCCCGGGGAGCTGCGTCTCTGCCGGAGCTGTTCAGGAAAGATTCCCACCCCTTTCCTAATGAGACCGAGTGAGTAATAGAGATGTTCCTCAGGGACGGTGTTGTAAGGAGCGCTACGTGCATGTTCAGGACCAGAGAGCAGGTCTCCACTAGCTTTTTCCCTGCTGTTGTGCAGCAGATGTTGATGCGTGTCCCATCTTGACAGAAGAGATAAGCTATCTGCGTGCTGATGGGAACTTGCCTGGCAGTTGCAGCCGACGGTCCTCCTCTCATTGTTCTAATCGGATCTCCTGGCTTGGCAAGTCTGTTTGTTGCACCGTGAATGGCAAAGTGTTTGGGGCTATCCATCCCGGGATATGATAAGATTTGTCTGGTGTGAGTCGTGTTCAAAGCATTTAGTTTGTAATACCCTTTTCCCCTCTTGGGAGCAAGCTTTCTCCATCCAGGAATCTGACTGCCTTAAAGCTGTGTGTCTGCTTTGCTGCTGGGGGGCTCTTGAGAGGAGCAGCACGAAGAAACCAGGGGGCAGCCAGAGAGACAGGTTTGGTGGGGAAAATAAGGACAGCAGAAAGAGGCATAAATTGGAGGGAAGGGAAAGAGAGCCAGAAAGAATAAACAGCATAGCATGACCGCTGGGAACGCAAAATAAACATCTACTGTGGTCAAGTGAGGGCTTATGTACTACTGGCTACGTGGGATGTGTCAGAAACAGGAGCAGAGGCTCACAGGAGCAGTCAAGAGGAAGGACAGGATGCCCATGGGACTGGTTGGCAAAACAAGGTGTCCTCAAATGCACAGGGTGTCCCTTAGTCCCCAGTATGGTGCTGGAAAGGGAGACAGAGAGTCCCAGCAGGTCAAAGCATCTGCAGCCCCATTCCCTGTGGCACCATGCAGAGATGAAACATCTCTGGGCAGTGCCGTGACCTGGCAGGCTCAGGTGCTGGCTTTGAAAGCTCCTTCACCTGGTGACAACTCTAAAAAAGGCTGTGGCTGTAGCTCCTCACTGGGAAAAAGTAATTTAGCACTCCTCGTGCTGGTGGGAGTGGAGCCGGGGCCTCTGCGCTTTGGCTGTCCCTGGAGCTCCTGCGGTGGTTGCAGGTCAGGCTCCCTGTGGCTCACTCTGAAGGTCCATGGATTCATACATTTCTGGTGCCATTTCCTCTGGAAGAGGGAGGAGGAGAGGAACAGGGAGAGCTGGTTGTGTGGGCCTGGTCTTTTCTTAGGTCGCCTTCAGATGCCTGCAGTTCCCGCACTGAGTCAGTCATTTTGGGATTTGGATTCCCTTTTTTTTGGCAGCTTTTCTTTCCAATTTCCATCTGGTTTGGTTTTTATCATTTCATTTTGCAGGGCCATCAAAGGGAGTTTGTTCAAGCTGATTTTGGAGCAACAGATAGTTTTGACTGGACAACCCCTTCCTCTGCAGACCTCAGCCATGGCCTTAGATGCAGGGTGGGTCGCCCCTTCAGACCTTCTCAAAGCTGATGGGTGGTAAGGTGGCTTGCTGCTTCCCAGTGGGGTAAGGGGTACTTGGCTTAGTGACGTGAGCATGGGAGAACAGTCCTTTTTATTTTTGCTCTCCTTCTTTCCAGCCCATGAGCTGTTAATTCTTGTGGCTTTTCAAAACTTGCTATTTCTCCCTTAGCATTTCTTTCTCTTTCTTTTTTTTTTTTCTTCCTTTTTCCCCCAGTGGATGAGCCACCCTTGGCATCATGCCTCGTGCGTGTGACTCAGACAGAGTTTCTGCTTGTCTGAAGGATTCCTGCAAGTCCTCAGAGTTGTCCAACCCGCCTGGGCTCAGCACTGGAGCCCGTGAGAAATGCACTCAAAGGGAGCCGCGCAGTGCCAGCAGCCTTGTTCTCCCTGTGCGGGATGGACCACGGCGCGCTGGGACTCGGCAGTCACTCTCGCTGCATGCCCTTGTTGTCCTGTGGGGTTATATCTGGGATTGCTGCTTGGAGCTCAATGGAGGGAGGTCCCTGCAGACCTTTTGTGTATGGCGCAATGCTGTATTTCTTTTTTGCTTATTCGAGTTCCAGCCAGCTGGCCTCACTCTGTCTTTGTTGTGGGAAATGGTCCCCTTGAAGTCAGGGGAGTTAGGCTTGGGGCATCTCGGAAGTCCCCTGGCTTCCAGTGTTGGAAGGCGTCCGCCCATTTTGAATGCCTCTGGTTTTCAGACTTAATTGGACCAGCCCAAGGGCTAATTTTGTTCAGAGGCGCTGAATGCCTCAGTACCTCCTACTGATAGTAGATGGTGCGGTGAGAGATCAGCATCTCTGATACTCAAGCTGCATTAGCAAGGGGAGCCCAGCTTCCTTTTAGCTAGGACGGGTTTGCAAAGCTGGATTTTTTATTTATTTTTTAAAATATGCCTATGGGATCTTTAAGATGAGAATCTAAACAAGAAGAGGGTTTTTTGGATATGAATTTCGGTATCTGTGCCTCAATTTCCCCATGTGCAAGATGAGGAAAATGCCATCTTCCTTAATGATAGGGTAAAGCTGTTGGAACTTTTGGTGTAAGATGCAAGTGGAGCATAAGACCTCATGAAGCTGATCCTTTGTGGAGAGCTCTTTGGAAGATCTTTTTCTCATTAAGCTAATAATTTCTCATCCAGCAAGTCTGGGTAAAGCTTGGAGATCCCAAAAGTCCAGGAAAGGGGAAGCCATGAGTCTTCTATGCATTTTCTCTTTGCCAGTAGGGAAGCTTTCAACACAAATGCATTTTTATCTCCTGGCGTGTTTTTGAAAGCTTTTCCCACAACCCACATTCCTGGCGTGTCCCCATGAGGGAAAGAATTAGAGAAATGAAGGCTGGAAATGGAACTAGGTGGCATGTAATCAGTCCTCTGACCTCCCTTCCCCACCCTCTGCCTGTTTGGTTCATTCTCCTGCCCCTCAGGCAAGCTGGGGACCCATAAGATGTGACTCATTTGGCTGCTTGGGTTGATGAAATGGCCCTGATGCCTTATGAGCCAGCTTCCTTGCACATGAACTACTTTCCTCCCCTCTCTGTGCACAACTTGTACCACACAAAATTGTTGCCACAGACTTCAGAGCTACTCAAGAGAGATGTCCCCTGCAAAGGTATAAGGACATAACTTGGCCCTGGGAATGGAAACCATCAGAGCGCATTTGAGCTCCCCATGCAGATGGAAGATGCCAGTCGCTGTGGCACCATAGCCTCTAGGGAGAGAGATGGAATCTGAGGCTACACCCCTTCCCTGTGCTCTTGATCTGCTTCTCTGCTTGATGCAGGTTCCCTCCTTCCCTGCTGCCCCTAGCCCTGAAGAAAGGTGTTTTTTTTCCACAATTTAGCTCTTCAGCTAGCTTTGTCCTTCCGTCTCCTTATTCCTCACATCCTAAGGAAGAGAAATCGCACCCTGCAGGTGAAGGGGGGTGATGCTGGTAGAGAGCCTACCAGAGGCTGATGGCCTCTAATCCCTTGCCCCCAGGTTCAGAGCATGGATGCTACTTCCATACTTCCCACAGGGGCTCCCAATGACACACTGTCAGGGAGCTGGGGCAGGAAGGGTGGCAGGGGATTATACCTACAGTCCTTTGTTCCTTTCCATTTTAGTTGATCCGAATGCAGGGACTTCAGTGTGGTTCCCAGAGGAACCATCCTGCTCTGGTTAACCTCTTAGGTAGGAGGTTAGTGCTCACAGGCACTAGGCTCCTTCTGTTCATCATTGCCTTGGCTTCTTCTGCATCTTGTGGACAATCCTCTCCTGTACACACCCTCCAGATCCACAGACCTGCTTATCCAGTCTCCTGCTTACCTCAGTCTTTGGCTGAGGTAAGTACATTTTGTTCTCTCAGTCCTCCTCCGTTAGACAGCTGGCTGGCTTTCAGAGCTTAGGGATCGGTTGGGTGAAGGTTGCAGCATTATCTGCTGAGAGGCAAACCAGCACCTTTTGACTAAAGGGGAAACTGGTCCCGTTAAACCTATCTGGGAATTTTTGTAACTGCCAGGTGGAGGACTGAGCAGCTCCATCAGGAGGTGATGGAAGCCTCTTCATGGTCCTGTCCTGAGCCCTGGCCTCTGAAAATCCAGGACTCAGCTTCTTGAAATCCACCCCACAGCCCTCTAAGGCAGGGGACGTTCCCCCCTAGGCTTCATAAAAGGGGGAAACCAAGGCAGAAACGTGACTTAATTGCAACTGCTGTGAGGAACCGCAATCAGGGCCCAGATGAGGTCAGAGAACATGGTTTAAATCAGGTCACCGCTCAATATTTATTGTGTGGAGTTTTTCTTTTTTCTTTACTCCCGCACTGAAATCCTTCCCCAGAGGCTATTCAAGGAAATAAATAGCCAGTGGAAAGGGACAATAGCTTGCTGTGGAGTACAAATTATATGAAGCAGTAGGAAATAATAGCAGAGTGAGCAGCTGCTACTCCAAGAAAGAATGCATGGTTGGTCTCTCCCGCTCCCTTTGCCTTGAGAGGATGCCGATGCCCGATTCATGGCTGACTCCCTGGTGCCTCCAGTGCAAAACGGGACAGGCGCCTTTTCCCCTCTGCAGCGTCCTCCTTCCCTTCTCTCCCTCTTCCCTTCTGGGCTGAGTGACACATCTGGTGATGACCCATGTCACTCCTGCAAGGGACTGTTCATAGCTCATGTCATCTAGAGAGGACGTGTTGGCTGCCCTCTCCCCCGAGCCCCTTGGAGCCCTTCCTCAGAGCAGCATTGGGAGGGATGGTGGGGACCGTTTTGGTGTGCTGGTGTGGATTTTGGGGGCTGCCCCTGCCACAAAAGGCCCTGAGAAACCTCTCACAGCTAGGGCGGTTGAGCTACCTTAGCTGGGAAGTGGGGGAGCCTGTGGTTTTCCTCAAGGCTTCACACCTAGCTGGCTTATCTCCTGCCCAAGTAAGAAAACAAAATAAATACCGCTGTCAGCACTGGTGCTGCCGAAGAATCTTGGCAGCCTTCTGGAGAGGATGGCATTCAGTCTGTTCTTAACACTATGTGCGTGCCCTGTAGTAGAGGTGGCAGCTGTAGGCTACGGTACATGAGGTGCTGCTGTCTGGAGCTGCCTCGAGGGTCCTGAGATCCCGTGAGTGCTCCTGGTGGCCTGGGATCTCCCCAGGACTAGAGGGAAGGTTGGGAAGGACTATTAACCCCAAAACCTACCTTATGGGACCTCTGCAAATGAAGCTGCCACATTTCATGTGGTAGAAGCACTCTACAGAGGACCTGCCCTGCTACCCTTCTGGCTGAAAGCCCACTTTGTTGTATTGGTGTCTTCCCTCCTTAGAATGTGATTATTTTTTTTTTTTTACTCATGCAAAACTGCAGGCCTACCTGCTCCCTGTTGGAAGCTCAGCTTGCCCTCAGGGGATGGCCACCATCCTCTCGCCAGTGAATGCTTGTTGGGTCTCTGCTGTCCCAAGGTACCTTCTGGGAACACCGCAAAGCCTCCTCCAGTGCCAGCGATGTGACCATGGGTGTCCCACACCGGTACAGGCCAACTACCCTCCAGACAGGATGAGCATCTATATGGAGCCCTGGAGAAGCACTCCCGGGCAAGTACCCTATTATAGGATCACCTCTCTGGGGGTGAAGGGTTCCTGGATCCCTTGCACTGGTGGCTGACAGCTTACACAACCATTGCTTATATTTTCCTCACTGCATAGACCCTCCACCTCCTTTGCAGATGCCCTTTAGCCGGATTTCCTCTTTCTTTGGGATTTACGTTCCCATCATATCACTGTTTCCTCAGGCTTTCTGCTTTGCAGTGTCTGCAGGGAAGTATCAGCCTGCCCCCTTCACCCTCCCTTCATCACCCAAATCACCACCTCCAATTGCATTGGAAGATTTCAGTTCTTCTGGGGTCTGTAAAGTCTCAGACCCTTCCTACATGGGGAGCACACCCCCCTGCATGAGAGAGGCCATCTGCACAGGGCTGGTGTCTGACCACGCGGAGGCTCAGCTCTGCAGACGAAGGAAGTCACCAGCGCTGGCAGAGTTGCTGCCTGGTTTCCCACTATTGTTCCCAGTGGCAAATAAAAAGGGGGTGAACGCCCCTACTGAGCATTGTAGGAGGGGGGTTAATGTTATCTCGATATAATCTCACGGCCCCTCTCTGAGTAGCTCGTGCCTCTTTCCTGCCTGTCTTCCCTCCCTGCATGTTCTCACATCCGTGGTACTTGCAGCTCTGCACATAACTCCCCGTGCGGGTGGTTTTCCCTGTCCCTCAGACACATGCTGCTCTCCCTTCTGGGCAGCCTTACGCTCTGCCGGTGGATAAATCCTGGTGAGAGCGATGTGTCTGTCTGCTCCACACTGGTTTTTGTGGGAAGTGGAGTGAAGGCTTCTCTACGTTGCTGGCCCAGGACCTGGGTCTTGTCTCTGCTGTGATGTTCCTGTGTTGCTTTGGCCAGCCACATAGGACAGGATTTTTCTCACCAAGTTTAGAGTCTGTCTTGGGATGTGATCTCTTGAGCACTAGAATTGTTTCTTTCTCCCCGCTGGCTTAACGTAAGCTGAGGTAACTAACCCTGATGGTGGCTATGAAAGCAGTGTCTTTGTCCTGCCCTTGTCCCTGCAAAGGGACAACGTGAGGTGCTGGAAAGAGAAGCCTCTCCCAGCCAGTGGGATGCTCCAGTGTTTTGTAAGCAGGGCTCTGGGCTCTGCGTTCTCTCTCGGGGGGCTGTGGGGGAGCAGGGTGGCAAGAAGGTGTGTGCCAGTGGGATGCAGCAGCATGATGGGAAACAGACCCAATGCCAGAAACCACCAATCCCCAGCACCTGCTCCTGCTGGCTCCACGCTCAGCCTGGGGAGGTTTCACCAACAGCTTGAGTGACCTCAACAGCAAACAAATTTCCCAAGCCTGCTGGGGTTTATGACCCCCTGCTAACAGGGAAGGAGTGCTTATCAGCACTTACCTCTGCTTGCTTCAGGAGGTTTTGGGGAAGGGCAGAAGCCGCCTCCCATCTGGCTGTGCAGCAGGAAGACGACTGCACTTAGCTGCTCTCTGCCAGACTTGGGAGGGGGGCTGAGGGACTGCTGGTCTCCTGAGCCTTGGCTGCCTCCTCCTCCCTCTCACTTTCCCACTGACTTCTAGAGTCTGGCAAAACACCACCAATTTGTTCAGCCAAATCCGGGACACTATCTACTGACTTGTAGCTCTTACCTGGGAAGAAGACAGCAGGGGTGATGCTCCCCTGTGAGGAGAACATTCACGTGTCTCAGGGTTAGGGAGGATGGGGCTATTGAACCTGCTGGGCATGGCTCCTCAAGCTAAAAGGTTTGTGTCTTGATGGAACTTGGATGGGAGTTTGCAGAGAGCTCCCATGGATTGCTAGTGCAATCCATGCAGCTGGGGCTGAATCTAGAGCTGCAAGAAGGGAAGGAGCTGGGATGCTTTTTTTTGGCCAAACTGTTACATGCAGAAAAGAAATCAACATGGTAGTCATACCCTTGTGTCCAGCTGGGAAGAGGCTTGTCCTATGCAGTGGCTGGAGTAGCACCACTAAGGGCTGTGTGTGGTGGTCCCTCCACAGCCCACTGAGGAGGCTGGGGATCAGTTAAATCTCCTGCAGTCCCTAGTGAGAGGAAGTATATATAGGGAAGCTATTTCTCTGGATCAAAGTCTCCTGGCTTAATAGCACTCTATGGGGCCTTGTGGAGGTGGGGGTGCTGTTAATGTGTAAGCCACGAGGAAGTCTAGGGATGTAAGGTCCTCTGTGTGAAGCATTTCTGAGCTAAACTGCTGGTGATTCCCTGCCTGGTTACTCTGTTCTCTGAGGAAGATGTCTGTAAGAGCTGCTTCTCCTGCTGTCTGTCACCCAGGGTCCCCAGCTCAGCAAGGCTTGGCAAGGGACCGGCAAGCCACAGCCACCTCCACTCTCACCACTTGCATTTCTTGGGCTGTAGGCAATGCTGCCCACCAAACCCTGGGTTGTTTCCCTCTGCTTTAACCCCCTTTGTAGCTCTGCTCTCACGTTCTCCTTTCCTTCTGCAGAGGACAAGCCTGTTTTCATCTCCCCTCTCTCTCTGATGTCTTTTCTCACTTCCTGGCTTCACTCAGCCCCCTCTTCCCTTACCGGGTGAGAAGCCCGTGCAAGACCTCCAGCACTGAGGGTTTTAGGCCATGAGAGGAACACCAGCTGAGAGCAGTAGATGTTCTTCTGGCTGGGGCACCTTCTCCAAGCAGCAGTGTCTCACTTGCAGTGGTGGGGGAGGAATGGCTCCGGGAGCCCCACAGGCTGGTTTTCTCTCTGCCTTAGGAAAAATTTGAAATCTTCAACCTGGATATGAAGACTGGGGACACCCTGAAGATCAAGGGCAAGATATCTGAAGATACTGATGGGTAAGTACAAAGAAACCACCTCAACTTGCCAGGACTGAAGGTGGGCTGCAGAGGGAGGTGGTTTTCCAAGGTCACCAGGCACAAAAAGCATGAGCGCGGTTCATTATTAGGGGGAGCCCCTACACCACCACCATGCAAACTGTCCTGGTTCCCGGACAGAGTGAGGAAATGGGAGGCATTAATGGGGTGCAGAGCCGTGTGTTGGATCTCAGGTCTTCCTAGACCCCATCCTGCCCACACAACTCACTTTATTCCTGTTCACCCACAGCTTCAGCATCAATCTCGGATGCAGGTCCTCGGATCTGGCATTTCACTTAAATCCCCGCTTCAATGAGTCTGTCATTGTCTGCAACTCCAGGTGCTCCAATGCCTGGCAGGAAGAGCATCGTGATAGCAACCTCTGTTTCTCCAAGGGCTCCACTATCAAGGTGAGGGGTTGGTGCCAGCAGGGGGTTTGTTGGGTGTGTGTGTGGTGGCGGGAAGCCCCTGGTTAGCAGATTCCTGTATTGGATGGGAGGACAGTCCCATCCAATGCCTCCTGCTCCCTCCCAACAGCCCCTCATCCCCAGCTTGACATTTCCACTCCTCCTTCAAAACCCCTGTGCATCCTCTGGGAACTTTGCATGAGCCCTGTCTATCTCAGGCTTTGTAAGTTCTTCCTGCCCCACATACCTGCCCAGCAGGTGAGCAGTCTGGGGGCATGTATGAAGGTAAAGGAGGTCTCCAAGAAGCAGGATCTTGCTGCTCTCTACGCTATATCTCTCCCTAATTTCCTCCTATGCAAACACAGGCTTTAAGGCAACCTAGCATTGGGACCATTGTCCAAAAACCTCTCCCTTAGCTCTTCTGTCCTCACCACTCCTGGATCCATGCTGCCAATCGGTCGTCCCTCTCCTCCTGCCAGGGATGCTGGCCTCGTTGCTGTCTCACCCCATCTGATGTCCTGAGATGTTAACAGGGCTGCATGTAGGAGCAGTTTTGTTCTTATTGCTGTGGAGATGCAGCTTGTTTCCTCAGTCGTGGCTGGCTCTTGGGGAAGGGGTGGCGAGGTGACGGCTTTGGGGAATGATCCCTTTAATTTGTGATGATCAGCGATGCATTCTCGTCCTGTCTGCTTGTGTGTGTTTATCAGCGAAGCTCCTTTTTCCAGGTCCCAGTGAGCTGCTGAGGGCATTGGCGTGTCAGGTTTATTATGCCCTGTTCAGAGCAAATCTAAGCCATGTGGCGTATAACAACATGCTTGGGCTTACCTGCTCTGAGTTTGCAATCCCAGTATCTGAAAGAGTCCCAGGAGAGATCCTGTTCCCAGGTCATAGCCTAGATGCCAGCTCAGACCCTTAATATCAACTGTTCATTTCCTGCATCACCCTCAGCTCAACCCCCAGCACTTTGCTTAAGGCTGTCACGACAGGATCTGACCCTCATGTGTAACAGACAGGCCTTGCTCCTGGATACTCACCTCCTAATCCCCTTGTCCCCAATTCCTGCCGTTCCTCACCTCTCTTCTTCCAGATCACCATTGAAATGCTGGCAGACAAATTCCAGGTGAAACTACCAGACGGGCATGAAGTGGAGTTCCCCAACCGGCACTGCTATGACAAGATCAGCTACATGAGCATCAAGGGAGGCTTCAGGGTCACCTCCTTCAAGCTGGACTGATGGGCGTCGCTTCCTAGATCTAATAAAAACCCAAGCAGTTGGGAGACTGCTTGCTCCAGCTGCTCTGGCTTCTGTGAGATCTCTGGCTCCATGGCTCTGTGTGAAACACCCGCGAAGCCCAAGGTTTTTCCACCAACAGGAAAGGAGCCTTTGTTGGATGGAAATAGCTCCCAGATAACGCCAGGTGCTTTTTCAGATCAGGATGTAGGGTTAAACGGATAGTATATAGGGCAATACAGGCTGTAGGTGGGGTTCAGGAGGAGGCGGCGGTTATGTGATTGCTTGGGGAATGGTTGTGTAATCTCTTCACAATGCACCATTTCTTCCTGCACCCGAGTTTTTGGGAGGGAAGGGAACAAAAGCATTGATGTGAGTGATGTGGCATTTGGTGCTACAAAAGCGCACAATTAAATGGTAGGTTTGGGAACCCCAGGGCATAAGTTTGACAGGTTCCTCTTGGCTGCTCTCGCAGCCAGCGGGCAGGAGGAAGGGGTGCCTTGCCCTCCCACAGGAGCGGTACCAGGGGAAGCGGTGGCACGGCAAGGGAGCACAGGTGTGCCCCTGAGCCAGCATTCCTGCCATCGATAAGGAGTTGTCTCCTCCAGCTTTCCCCCTTATCTCACCTCACTTATCTGCTGGCACATTCCAGCCGGGTTACCCATTACTCTGACATTTCCACACCAAACCCTACTCAGCAAAAGTGAGGCAGGGCAAGGCAGTGGGAAGAGAGGATAGATTTGGGCTGGGTTACGTGGCTCAGCACCTCCCAGTCTGTGTCCCTCGCACGGGACTACAGGCAATTAGTGCTGATTATCTGATGCCGCAGCTCTAATTAAAAGTGTCTCGCCAGCCCTAAGCGAGACCGGTATGTGACAGCAAACAGGATGGGTGGGAGGAGAGCAGAGTAGAAGAGCATCTTACGGAGAGCCCGGTCCAAGGCAAGGTGTCAGAGCCCTTGCCCTTCCTCTCCACTTCCTCGCTGCCCAGCCCACAGGGCTCACTGCTGATGTCCGATGGGCCGGGAGGGCTGGTAGCCAGGCCAGCTTTGCCCATCTACTTCAGGCTGCAAATGAATTGTTGCCAGGCTGGAGAGGAAGCTTTGCACCCTCCTGCATGTTACGCAGGGCTGGGTGGCTAGGAGGTTGCTTTGCGTTTTAGCCATGGTGAGCAGCAAAGTACCAGGCTAGTTAACCCAGGGATCCCAGAGGTGTTGGAAAATCCTGCTGAGAGTGGAGAGGATGGGATTTTGTGGCTGGGGCACCAGCAGGCATAGCAAGGAAGACGATAAGGTCACTGCAGCTGAGGGGAGGCACCAGAGGAGAAGTTAGTATCAAAACTGCTTTAATAAGGACAATAATAAGTGCATGGGATACAGAGTGGAGGCAGAAGGGATATTCCACGGATGTGGGTCTTTGGTCTGGAGCTTGTGTTATGGTCTGGGAAGCAGAGGGTGGGGGGAGCTTGTCCTGAGAGCCAGGGTCCCCACCCCAGAGGGTGCAGGGGTGATAAGGCTGATCCTGCTGGGTGCCAGCGGCCAGAGTTGGGGACTCCTTGAAGCTGCTGCCTGCCCCGGCTTGCTGCTGCTGGCGGGCACGAGGCAACTGCCCGGGGAAGCTGGGGGAGATGGGCTTGCCCGTAACCTCGATGGCCTGACTGCGAGCGGCACTCCCATGTACAACACGCGTGCAGGCCAGAGACTATTCTGCTCTGAAGAGCTCCCTGCCAGAAGCAGCCGGCCGGACGGCGGGTGAGCTGCGTGGGAGCAGAGCCCTGCAGCCACGGCCCAGCATCTCCCCCTGCCACACACTCCCTCCTGTCCTGAAGAACAAGGGGGGTCCTGTGAGGGTCCCTCCAGTGACCTCAGCCCCCG
Organism: Stercorarius parasiticus; assembly: GCA_013396915.1. Lineage (NCBI taxonomy): Eukaryota > Metazoa > Chordata > Aves > Charadriiformes > Stercorariidae > Stercorarius > Stercorarius parasiticus. The sequence goes on along the minus strand of VWZL01005163.1, from coordinate 10,075 downwards.
AGCATCTTGGCTCGACGGCGTGGCACAAAGATGCTTCTGTGAGGGCTGGTTTGCACGCGGGGCAGCGTGGGGAGCAGCTCATTCCAGGGCAGCCGCGTCGCTCAGGGCCACTTGGCGAGGGGCATTAGCCATCCTCCGCACATACCCCTGGGAAGGGGTGTGCTGGAAAGAGGGGTGCGTGCATGGGGAATGGGGAGAAGGGGCGAGGATGGAGATGAGGCGGCACAGACCGAGTAGCTGCAGAGGGGGAGACTCCTTGTTCTGAGGTGGGGGAAAGGAAAGGATTTTTAGGGCTCGAACTGCAGAATTTGGTGACCTGACAACCTCGCCTCTGCCTCCAGCCAGCCAAGAAGTTTCTCCCCTCCCTGCTGCGAGGAGGCGGAGGTAAGAAAAGGAGCCATCCTAAGTGACACTCAGCAGCAGGAGGCAAGTGGAAAGACCCCTGCAATTATCTCTGTATGTGCGCTCATCTCCTCAACGCTGAGTTATTGGCTTTTTGGGGGGAGGGAAAAAGAGAAAGCTCAGCTCTGTGGGGTTTGCCTGCCCCTTGAGCCCCTAGCTGACATCCCCAGGTAGATAGATGTGTCATACAGGAGGGTCTCGCACCGTCTGGAGCTGGGGAGACCCCCTATCCCCTGTGTGCAAGAGCAATGGGTGGGAATATCTGTGGGAGGGCACCCGTGCCAGCACAGAGGGTGGCTGGGGGCTTTGGTGGGAGGACGGGGCACGTCCCCAGACATGCTGGCAGGGCCAGGCTGAGGGATGGGAGAGAGGGCGCCGGGGAGAATGGGATGGGGTAGGAAGGGGTTTGGGGTTTCTTTGGCACATGGGAATGTCCCTTTGGTGTCTAATGGCAGTGAGGCTGGAGTAGGGCTGTGATGCCTGGCGCTGTGATGCACAGCCCTCACTGGCCCCCCGCAGCAGCCTGGCCCAGCCCTGGGGAGCCCCCCGGGAGTTGGGCTCTCCTCCTGCCCCCCACTGCCCCCCCAGTCCCCCCAGCTTGGCAAAGAGGTTGCCCACTGGGTCTGCGGGTGGTGCCTGAGGGAGAGGGACAGGGAGGATGGCGAAGACGCTGGCACCGGTTCCTCTGGCGGGGGGCTGTGATGGTAGGGGTGGCCATTCACACCTTGACTTCATCGTCTTCCTCATCATCAGCGTACTCGAAGGAATTGCCGTGCCCGCCCTGGGCACCAGCATACCCCTCCTGCAGGCTGGAGAGCTCAGCTTCCTCCTCCTCCTCCTCGCCTTGGTTCCAGGTGGCCTCAGGGGACCGTCTATCCCCTGTCACTTGCGACCGCCATGAGCTGCTGCTGGGGCTCTCCCACAGGGTCTGCGTCCGGGCCTGCCAGGGACCCTCGCCCTTCTCCGAGTTTCGTGGGGTGCTGGTCCCACCATAATGGCGGGCCAGGACCTGGGCCGCCCGATCAAACTCTCCCGCCTCGATGGTGCAGTCGTTCCAGTGCCCCTGCCATGGGGTCCCTCTGGGCGCTGCCCCTGGCCCCGAAGCCCAGGCAGAGTCCTCTCCAGTGCCCTCGATGGCGTGTGCCTCACCATTGGCACGGACCGACAGTCCTGGCAGCGAGCTGGCCCCCGACAGGCTGCTCTGCCCAGAGCGGTCCCAGAAGCTGGATGTTGCCTTGTCCTCTCCGTGGGATGCAGCTGATGCTGGAGGGACCCCATCCTTGGTCCCCTCACCGCACAGAAGGTCTGGGCCATTCTCCTCCGCCTCGCTCCCGTTGGTTTCAGAGAAGCTCATCACCTGCAGGAGCTCGCTCATCAGGGAGGGCCCCAGGTCCAGGCGGAAGGAGAGCAGGGAGTCTGAACGTGTCAGCTCTTCTTCCCCGGTGAAGGTGCTCTCTTGGGCCTTTTCCAAGCGGGGGACACGAGGGATGGTGCAAAACCCAGACTCCAGCCCTGCGAGGCAGAAGAGATGGATGGTGAGAGGAGGTACAGCTAGGTGGGAGGAAGCCTGCCTTACATCTGCGGGGGGCAAGGGACACTGCCACCACAGTGGGGCACGTCATGCTCCCATCGGTGGCACTGATCTCTAAAGGACAGGCCAGTGTCTGTGTGGACATCTCCAAAGCCCAGAGTTACAACGGAGGGTCTCCAGGTGGGCTCTGGGCTTGGTAAGATGCCGGTGGGGGCTGAGCCAGGCAGGTGGGACCAGGAGATGGCAGCATTGCCTCAGCTTGCCTTTCCCTCTGAGCCCAGCCACCTCCCCCTGTCGCTGCATCCTCCCCAGATCCCTCCCTTGCCGGGACCCTCTGCTCCAGACCTACCCGGGGAAAAGCTAAGCCATAGCCCAGTGCTGCGACGCCGGAGAAGAGCCACTCAGCTGTCCCGTCCTGTCCTTCCCACAACCCTGCCCCAAAGGTCCCTCCAGGACCCTGGTCGGCAGGGAGGGATCTGGGCACAATGGGGAAGGGGAGGGGGGATGGAGTCCCTTGAGGACCACGTGGAGACGGAGGGCTTGGCACAGCTAGGAACAGGGTTGGGGCATCTGCATGGAGGTGGGGAAGGCTGTGCCATGGGTCCCCTTGACCTTGCTACCTTGGCATGGGCATTGCACTCCTGTCCCAGCACCCTCTTGGCTTCCTCAGGGAGGCTGCTCATGGGGAAGGCATAGAGCTGGGGGGAGATGGGGGGCATCCCCTTACAACTGCTCCACGCAGGTTGCCAGTTGTGTAGGGCTATGGGGGAGGGAGAGGAGGAGAAACCATCCCTGCCCCACTTTGGGGGGTACCCTGGGAGGAGACCCTCCAAGGGCAAGAGGAAGGACAGCAGTTGAAAGCAAGGTTAGGATTATCTCCTCAGGGGAACTCTTAAATGTCCTGTCTCTGCTGAGAGCCTAAAGCCCCTCAGTGGGGAAACTGAGGCACAGAGCAATGGAGAGGGTCTGCAGAGGATGCGCTGTGCCTGGGTGCCAGCCCCTGCCCAGCGCTTCACTCACCGTAGGCCTGGTGCGTTTTGGAGAAGCTGTTGGAGGCACTTTTGAAGGAGAACTTGCTGGTCAAGCCCCGGCCACTGCTGCCGTCGTACATCCCCTCATTGAGCTGGGGCAGTGAGACGGCGTTCTTGATGATGGGCGAGATGGCTGGGGGGGCTGGTGATGATCCCGCTTGGCCCCCGCTGCCCCGGCTCCTCAGCGGCGTCCGGCGGACATGCCGCAGCGTCCGGGTGAAGAAGTTGTTGGCTTTGGCCATGTCGGCGCCACCGTGGTTGCTGAGGAAGGAGGTGTCCCCGAAGACGTCGCCCCCGCGCCCCACGTGCATGGTGTGCCGAAAGTCCCCCAGCGGCGGGCTGATCATGTCTGGCGTCAGCTCCGACTTCAGCCGCCGCTTGCCATGGGAGCCCGACACCCAGCTGAGCACCGGCAGCTTCCCCAGGCTCATGTTGCACCACTCACCTCACCCCCGCCCCTGAAAAAACCCCAAAAACCAGCCCTTGCCGGGCTTCCAACACTGGGGTGGCCTGTCACATGCCTGGCCTCCCCATCACTCCTGCTACGATGCTCTTGGAGGAACAGCTCACGTCACCTTGGCTTTCAGTGGGTGGGAGCGGTGCCTGTCCCCCTGCTTCCCTGCACTACGTTGTGCTCATGAAATCACCCGCAGTGGGTACGTCCCCGGTGGTGAGGATGGTGGCAGAGCGGAGGTGTCCCTGGGGAGGGCCGCTGGTCGCTCCCGGTGCTGTGGCGGCCGCTGGAAGCTGCGTCTGGCCGTAGGCTTAGGGGTTAATCCACCGTCTTCTGCTGCTGGGTGAGTGGGAGCCGGACACAGATGGGGCAGGGGATAACGGAAGCTTGGGATGGGCTGGCAGGACCCCTCGTTGGCCACCTAAACAAGACAAGAGGAACAGTGAAGCTCTTGAAGAGGATTTTCCCGACTGCACCGGCTGTACCGCTGGGACCGGCTGTGGAGGTTAAAGGCGGTGCATGAGCAATGGTGAGGAGGTTGCTACCGGCTGTCCTCCTTGCCTGATCCTCCTCTTGGGGAGGAAGAAAAAGGATGTCCCCCTAAAATGTGTGCTCTCCCTCACCCCTCTGACCTCCCTCGGTGTGCCTCAGTTTCCCCTGCCTGCAGAGCAGCTTTGCCAGACCCATGCTGCAACCCAGGCTGAGGATTTCCCTCCCAGGCAGCACCTCCTCCCGGAGCAGTGCCCTGCCTGGCTGTCCGGGCTCCCGGGGCGAGAAACCTCTCCCTTCTTTTTGCTATTCAGATGAACCCTTAGGGAGAGGGTGAGGCCTGGGGACTGCGTGCTTCTCGGGGAGGAGGAGCGGCAGGGAGGGAAAATGCAATATTTATATATTGGTTTGTTTGTCCTCCCTTGGCTGGGTCCCCAGGCGCTGAGCAGAGGCGTTGGAGCAGCAGGGAGCTGGGGGTGCTGGGAGGCCAGCTGCTTTGCAGGCAGGGGAAACTGAGGCACACCAAGAGAGGTGATGGCTCGAGGTCGGAGGAGAAGGTGGGATGGGTCCCTGCACTCAGGCGGGTCCTGGAAGCGCTGGGGGGCAAGTGGGGAGGCAGTGGCTGGGCACAAAATGGCAGGGTGATGACCTTCCCAGTCAGCGGGGAGGACACTTAAATCAGCAGATGCCCCATGGGGTGTGTGGCAAGAGGGAGAGGGCGCGCTGGGGAAAGGAGAGGAACTGGGGTGCGGGGCAGCTCAGAGCATCAGTGGTCTGGGTGCCCCTCTGGGGACATGTCCCCCCCTAGGCTCAGTCCCTGCTCAGGGGCCGGGGGAAGAGGATGGAGCTGGGTCCCGTCAGCAGGGCCAGCTGCGGAGGGCAGCATGCCAAGAGGCAATGTAGAAGCCTCACATCCCTTGCTCCTGGTGTGCTGGGACCTCCATCTCTACGTGGATCTCCTTGCTGCTTCCTGCCTGCCCTGCCTGTCCCCAG
>VWZL01005159.1:7498-27337 GCA_013396915.1 Stercorarius parasiticus | reverse complement strand
TTTGGGGTGGTGGGTGACCTGGAGGGCCTCGGGGAGACTCAGCTGAGGGAATGTGAATTGGGGGGTGGGAAATGGAGGGAGATGGGGTGGGATGGGGGCTATAGGCAGGGCTTGAGGGGGCAGCAGCTGGGGCTAAGCTGGGAGAGAATTGGAGGGAGGCCTGGGAGGAGGTGAGTGGTCTGGATGTTGTCAGAGCTGGGCTTGAGTGTCGGCATGGCCAAACAGTGGGTGAAACCGGTTTTAGGAATGTTCCTGCCACCTTCCCAGCCCTGCAAGATCCCAGTGTTGGAAGCCGGGGCTCATGCAGGCCCTGATGGCACAGATGGGTCCTTAGGGTGGCAGACCCTGATCCTTCCTCTCTGGGCACCTTGGCCAGCCCCAGTGGTTCCTTGTCCTTCCCCAAGGCTTGGCTGTGCAAACATTAGGCAAGGCTGGCTTTGGAAGGTCTTTTCAAGAAAGAGCAAAGTCCAGATAGGGCCATGCTTTTTCTGCCAGCCATGCCATGCAGCAGACACATTGTCATGACCCTCCAGCGATTTGGTGGGTGCAGGGCTGTTCCAGGCACCTGCCAGGTGACACACTTTAAGTGAGGGGTCATCCCCGTCGGTCTGCTGGAGAAGCCAGTCAAGCAGTTGAGCCCTGTGTTGCTTCTGCGACGCTTTTTTCTTCCATTTGCAGGTGGGAGCGGAACAGATCAGATCCCTGGGGAATTCCATCCCCTGGGCACAGGAGAGGGCAGAGCACAGCCCCATGCCGGCTGTTTTTGCAGCTTGTCCGTCTGTTTGCACAGATCACCGCTGAGGAGTCAGAGGATGAGCTGACGTCCAGAGAGGAACGAGGGGATGCCCGTCTCAGCGAGCGGGATGCGGCAGAAGGGAACAACAAATGGACTGTAACTGAAGAGACTAAAGGCAATGGGCAGAGAGATGGGGAGGAAGCAGAGCAGCCGGACCAAACGGTAACTAAATCACAGGTATCTGGTGGTGATGGTCGCTGTGCAAGGTGCAGGGAGAAGATTTCTTATTTCCCTGTCTCTGTATGCACTGAGCAGCTTTGTGGGTGCCAGATAAGTGTATTTCTTTTTCCTTGCACCTGGGTTTTGTCAGAGGCTGATGACATGAGCCTCAGGGGAGGGAGCTTAAACCCAGGTGTTGGGGGCTCCAGATCTGGAAGAGGATCAGCAGTTTGGTGCTGAGGGTTGGGTTTGTGCCTGAGATCCGGGGAGATTTTACGTCCACAGAGGGGAGGTTCCTGAGGAAGACATTGTGCTGTGTCCTCATGAGCACTGAGGTCAGGCAAAGCGCGCAGGAAGGAAAGCACCCTGGGATTCTGAAATGGAGATTGCTTCTCTGCTCCCTTTGCTGTACAATTAATTGAGCTCTGCACCGTGTGTGGAGTTGGGCTGTTGCGTAAATGCTCAGTTGTGGTTTAACCCCAGCTGACAGCTAGGACGACGCAGCCGTTCACTCACTCCTCCCCGCCCCCAACGGACAGGGAGAAGAGGGAGAAAAAAAACCAAACTCGTCGACTGAGATGAAGACAGTTTAATAGAACAGTAACAGAAGGTAAAATAATAATAAGGTAAAAGAATATACAAAATGAGTGATGCAATGCAATTGCTCACCACCTGGTGATCAGTTGCCCAGCCCCTCCTGAGCAGTGATCACAGATTCCTGCTCCNTTTAACCCCAGCTGACAGCTAGGACGACGCAGCCGTTCACTCACTCCTCCCCGCCCCCAACGGATGGGGAGAAGAGGGAGAAAAAAAACCAAACTCGTCGACTGAGATGAAGACAGTTTAATAGAACAGTAACAGAAGGTAAAATAATAATAAGGTAAAAGAATATACAAAATGAGTGATGCAATGCAATTGCTCACCACCTGGTGATCAGTTGCCCAGCCCCTCCTGAGCAGTGATCACAGATTCCTGCTCCCTGGCCAACCCCCATTTATATACTGAGCATGACACCCATGGTATGGAATATTCCTTTGGTCAGCTTGTCTTGTCTGTGCTCCCTCTGAGCTTCTACGGGAAGCTGAAAAGGTCCTTGACTTAATGTAAGCATTATTTAAGCAACAACTAAAACAATATGCGTTATCAACATTCTCATTATAAATCCAAAACACAGTGGCTACTAGGAAGAAAATTAACTCTATCCCAGCTGGAAACCAGGACGTCAGTGAAGCGTTTGTTTTGGAGTGGATGATGTAAAGATTCCAAACAATGCAAACTAAACACTGAACTTATTCTTTTATGGAGCATTTTGTTGTTGTTTTGTATTAAGATTCCTTTCTGTGGTCTTTATCAGCTCAGAAGTGTCTCCTTGCAGAAGCACGTAAGGAAAGGGGCACTTTAATTAACAGTTTGACATTGCAAGTCTAGCCCATGTCTCACTGGAGATGAGGATGGGGGAGAGTGAAGGGGGATTGGCCCCCTGGCCTCACCCATTAGGGCTCAGCATTTGGGGTGGGCCTGTGAGTTTTGCATGCCAGGCGGTGTGGCCAGAGGAGCAAAGACTGCTGTCTGTGTACGGTCCGGCTGTGCTGGTAGCCTCAGCCAGCCCAGGGGCCTGGGAGTGCTCTGGATGTGTGGTGTGAGCTCTGCTTGGTCGGTCCCCGCCTGAGCAGTGGCTCCAGCAGGCCCTGACCCAGTGAATTTGCTGCGTAAGCATTGTGGGCTGCACCTGCTGCTTCTCTCACAGCTTCCTGGATAGAAATGTGGGAGCCCTCGGCAGGCGTCTCCCCGCCCTTTCACAGAGACAAATTGGGGCTGCATGTTCCCCTAGTTCTGAAATCAGCTCGAGAGCTGTGGGGTTCTTCTGGTGACACTGTTACTCGCTGTATTACTTGTGTAGATTCTGGAAATGCACTTTTTAGCTCTGTATGCCTCGGGGAGGAGCCAGCATGGACAGCAGTGTGCCTGTCAGGTTTGGGAATGCTACACGGCATTGTGAGCTGAAGTAGCTGCATCGTCAGCGAGAGTAACCTGTATCGTATGGTGCTTTCAGGCAGGTGTTGGTTTCTGTGGAAATTGGAGTGACTGATGAAACTTCACGCTCACTAGAAAGACAGAAATAAAGTTCGTTCTAGGGACTAAAGGGAGGCTGAAACGTTTCTTCCACACCTGGTGTATCTAAAAGAGTTTTTTGCCCGATTTTGTTGTATCAGACATATGAAAATTGGCTGAGATTTAACCCTTGCGTTTGTAAACCTTTGGTGCTTTCCTCCATTTTCCCCTTGTGTCTTAATTTCCACTCGCTGAAAAATTTGAAAGGATGAATATTGGTTTCATTTACGGACCCTCCTGCCATGCTGATCCCTGTGGGAGATGCCCCTCTCCCTGGCGGAGCTTTCATCCCTGCAGTCCGTGGGCATGCTCTGACAGCTGTTCCATTTCTCTTTGCAGCCTGTGTTGAGTAACAAGCCACGAAAGAAAAAAAAGAAAAGGAAAACCAAGAAAACTTCAGCAGGGGAGACTCTGGTATGTCTGCGTTTGCTCGGAGAGTTAGTGGCTGTGCATTGGGTTTGACAAAGTGGCTACTCTGAGGTAGCTGCAGAAAAGATTTTGAGGCAAAAATGCTCATTTGTGCACTGTACTCATTTAAAATTATGAAATGGCAACAGCAGCTTTTGACTGTGGTACTTCAAGCAGCCAGGACTGGCGCAGCTCTGCTGCAGATGCTTGGAGCTGAAATTCTCACAGCGTCGTCTTTTTCATCTCTGCTTCGAGGCTTCACACGGGAGGGGGTACTGTGCGAGGAGTTTTGCATTTTCATTTTATTTTCCCTGCCCTATTTAGGTAGCTGTCCCTGCTCTGCAGAGCCATACAGAGCTCTTGCTGCCAGTTGTCATTCGCGTTCCTTTCTCCTCCATGCACAGCCACGCACCTTCTGTGTAGCTTGACATCTGATAGCTGAACGCTGACAGGAGTGTCTGCTCGTACCTTATCAGCAAATGCATTGCCCAGTGCTCTTCCTGCGGGACCTGCTCCATCCCCTCAGTGGTGAAGGGAGAAAGGGGACAGTGATTCTCTCTAAGGTGTCTACCCCTGAGGAAGTGTGCTTAGACTGAGACAACTTTATCCGGTGTCTTTTTTTGTTATGGCTAAAACTCGGAGACAAATGTGTATGCTTGAATACACTTTATCTGCTTGAGCTAAGCTAGGAGACGAAACAGATTACGGTCATTGGTCTTTTAAATTCAATAGAAATAAAGTTCAAGTGGGAGCTAGTTTTTGCTAAGGTTTAAGAATCTTAACTACTCACTCAAGGGAGATCCTGTGCTAAACATCCTGAGCCAGAGTATGCTGAAGTGCCGAACAGTTGAGCCGTGACTCCGGTGTAGATGCCCAGCTGACCACCTTCTCCCCAGGAATTCAGCTGGGCGAGCTCAGAGCGAGTTACTAAGGCAGAGAGCCCGATCAAAGAGCCCGTTTCCTCTCCTAGTCTGAGAATAACAAGCAATAGGGTGACATCCGCTAGCTGTAGGCCCTAGTGAGACTTAATGCCCAGAACCAGGCAGTTTGATTTGCTAACTAGAGATAATACCACCTTTGTTCAAGCACTTAAATGCAAAGCATGTTATAAACTTTTCATGTATCCACTCCACATGGGGTGGCTATATTTAGCTGGAAAAGGCAAGCTCACAGTGCTATTTGGGTGTTGTGAATGGAATTCCGTGTCCCACCCACGTACATCATGAGGAGGATGTGAAACGGCTGCATAAGAAATGCGTCACTTGCTATTTGTGGGGAAAAATAGAGGAAAATCAGGATAAAAGTGTTATAAAACTGTTGAATGTGCACTGCTGGATATATTCTTTGGGTTGTTACAAGATGGGGGGAGTGGGAGTGCAATATGTTAGAGCTGAGTTAAAATCACACGAGTGTTTGATATCTTCTTACAAGGGTCACATCAGTAACTTAGTGTTTCCATGGAAAGTAGATGGTAAAGGCCGATGATTTAAATATTTACGATTAAAATCAGCACCCCAGCATTTCATTGTATTGTGGGGATTGTAGTAGAAATAAACCAGACAAAGCACAGTGAAGGCCAGGTAAGAAGGGGCAGACCAGAGACCAGACAACCTGCCAGCTCTTGCCCGTGCTAGATTTATTCAGCTGGTGTGTTCGAACTCATGGTGGTCTGGCGAGCAACAGCCCTGTGATAGCTTGAGCAAGTGGAGAAGAGCAGCCAGCCCTTGCAGGGACAGTTGGACGGGGAAGACAGGCTCTCTGTGGGATTGCTGAGGGAATACAGGGTGCTAGGTGCAGAGCAGGAGCCCTCAATAAGAGAGGGTATGTGCGCACCCAAGGTGAGTGATGGGGTAGCAGCAGGGTGAGTGGTAGGGGCTGCACCAGTATCGCAAGGAGATCAGGACCCAGAGGCAGCCAGGTGCGGTCTCTGTTGGGTGACCTGCATGCCACGGTGACTCATTCTGTAATAACTGCCTTGTCTTTGCATGTGCCTGTCTTAAGGAAGATAACGACCTGGAAGACATCGACAGCCTGCTGGAGAAGATTGAGGATACCAATGGGCTATTACAGCAGACCCAGAGTGGAATAATCGCTGACAGCAGGCCTCTACTCTACATAGAGCACAGGTAGTGCTTGCTTCCTTCCTGATTTTGGTTTTGGCCGTGACAGGGATATCCCTTCGCCCAAGGAAGGGAGTTGGGAGCCTCCTGGTGCAATCAGGACCTTGCTTGAAAGGGGTTGTGGTAATGGTTGTGCACATCCCTGTTTCTAACCGTTGCTTTTAGAGCTGTGTTTGGTTTTGAGCAGTGACTGGTATTCTCTGCTGTCAAGCGTGGTTTGAGTGGGCAACTGAACCAGACTAGCTTCCAGAGGTACCTTCCAGCGTACAACACTGCGTGACTCTGTGGGGGAATCTCTGCAGAGCTGCTGATAGCCCTGGTGCATAAAGCTTTGCAATCAAACCTGCCTGGCCAGGTGACCAGCTGCATTCAGACCGAGTGCTGTGAGCAGCAGGCCCCAGTGCAGCATATGCTGTCCTGCGAGGAGGGCTGAGCAGTGCCAGGAGCTAATTTCACCAGGAAAGCTGGTTAGGCTTGTCTAACCTTTCCTGCATGTCACCATCAACAAAGTGGTCTAAATGCCTAGAGTGTCCAAGGCTGAAGAATGAGTCGGCCTCAAATTAGAGACCTGTAACATCTGGGCCTGAGTCGCACTGGGAAACCTGGTGGGAATGGGCTGCCCGGTATATCCAGTGTGTTTCAGAACCCAGGGCTGGTGCAGACACTGGCAGTTCTTTCTGTTGTTGGAGAAAACCTTTAAATTCGTATCTGGGACAACTTACCAGTCCCAGTTTTGAAACCTTCAGGGACACTGCATCAAAAGAGCCTAGGCTGGTGGGCACTCGGTGCTAGCGCAGCCTGTTCAGGGATGTTTCAGTAAAGGCGGAGTGTTTGTTTACCTAGGGGTGGCTTTAAGCTTCAGTGACTTCTCTGGTCAAGTAAACGTTATTCAGAAACCTTTGAGAGCTGGATAATCTCGAAGTGGGTGAGGGCTGTCAGTGCTGTATCTCAGCCTTCCACTCTCTCTCTTGAAGCCCCGCTCGCTGGATGGCAGAGAATCCCCTCTCAAACACGCCTCCCTTCTCTGGGCTAAATGTTAGGTCAGGAAAACTGTAGGTGTTGTCATGCTTTGATATGAGATCTTCGCTTTAAAAAAAATGTATTTTAATCCTTGCCGCCAGCCTCCATGCGGTGGTTAGGATGTGCCCCCCCAAACTGCAGGCTGCCGTGCTAGACTCGGCAGCAGGTAAGTATCTCGTGTTTTCCAGGCACACGCACCCTGAGTGCGAACTCCTGCATGGAGGCTGTCCAGGGAGTATCCCAGACTAAGGCTCCAGCTGCCCAAGAGAGGGCAGCAGAAGTATTCCCCAGCTCAGCACTGTTTAGGAGCAGAGCGCGAAGGAAGTGTGCATCTGATTGAAAAAGTGTTTTGATGCCTCCTGTTCTGACCACTTTTAGGCTCCTTTCGGTTTGTTGTGTGAGATCAGTGGGGTGTGTGACAGTTCAGGGGATTGGCCAGAGACAGTTCAAGGTACAGAACACTTGGCACTGATTGAGAAGCCTTTGAGTGTGAGACTCCTGGCTATGTTTAACTGACAGTAGCTTTTCTTTCTTGTTTCAACCTTCACAGAAACTTGAACCCAGAGAATGAGTTGAAGAGATACTTCGGGGCTCGTGCTGTTCTTGGTGATCAGAGGTTAGTCCAGAATTTAATGTTAAACCCTTTCAAAGTCTAAGTCAGTGTGTCCAACTTGACTCCAAGTCGGCTCCAAGTCCAAGCCCCCAGTGCCACACCTAGGCAGGGAATCCAGGGTTCAGGGTGTCTTACTCATTTAGTTGTCACTTGTTGGGACAGGAGAATATTCTTTTGTGATGGTGGGGGGTGTAGGACTTCTCCAGGCTTTTGCTAGCATTTGCTTTTTCTTCTGCTGATTTCCTTTCTCATTTACTGTCAAACACCCTTCTAAAGTCCTTTCACGCAAATTCATAGAGTACAGGCTCTTAGATTTGTTTGTTTTTTTTTTCCCCAGCATTTGTTGCTTGTTGCTATTCACCCCCTGAATACTTTTCAGGGGGTCGCATGCACTTGCTTTCAGGGAACCTACTGCTTCTTGGGTGTGAGGTGTCTATGCAGTTATCTGTTGCACTGTGGTTAGTGTTACTGGAAGTTCCTGCTTTCATGAACTGGATGAAAAATGTGCACGTAAGTAGGGTAGAAGCTCAGAGCAGAGATGGTGGAAGCAGAAGCCTTCTCAGAGAGAGTCTGTGGAAGAATATTTAGCGCTTGAGGAAAAAGCAGCAGTCCCTTACTGAGGAGACATGACTTTCTTAGAATAGCCTTGATTTCTGAATTCTTCCTGCCCTGAACCAATAAATTGGTTGCATTTGTGAGTATGGCTTAACTAAATCAGTTGACATTTGAAGGCAGTGCCGGGAAGAGAGATGAGTCAGAGGGGTATGGGGCTCTCTTAATTGGACCTGGGAAGCTGTTGGAAGCAAAGAGGCAGCTGAGAACTTGGCAGGAATAAAAACAGGGGAGAGAAGCTATTGAAGTGGAAATGCTGGAGGCACTGGCTGGCCCAGAGAGGAATGGTTCAAGTAGGGCAGAGCCTGAGCGAAGGTATGTTGTGTCTTGAAGGTAAAAACATGTTAAAGCTCTGGGCAAAAGCTCCATGTGGCAGGGTTGCAGCTGGGGAAGAAGTTGGGTCTCTTTTTCCCTGAATCATCGTTTTTCTGTCTGTTTTCAGCCCTCCTCGTTCTGTTAGTACAGAGCAACTGTGACCTGTCGTGTTTATTTCCTCAGGCAAAGGCAGCGCCAGTGTGTCCGCGGCACGTGGCTGACAACTCCCCAGAGCACCTGGCCACGCTACACCAGAACAGGTGAGGCTTTCGGTGCCACCTCCTGAAGCACCACACTGCCGCTAGCCACTGGGGCGCCTCGGTCCCGTGACCGTGTTGGTACGGACGGCTGCTCCTGCCAGCCTGGCTTTCCTAGAGCATCCGTGCATGAAAACCAGAGCTGCTTTCATCAGCTGCCAGGCCCAGGCTTCATGCTGGCTGATGCAGAAAGGGAACGGTTTGTCAGCTGATGAAAATACTTCCTTTCTCAACAGGCAGAACTCTGTTGTATTGTATCATAGTATTTGGGCTTTTTCCCCCTCCTTATTTGAGGCAGCAGGTGATGAGTACTTCCCTTCTTAACAGCAGTCTTGATGGATAATGAGAAGTATCCATGGGGAGAGCAAGCTGCCTGGGCTTCTCGGGTGGGTTTTGGACTTTGACTCATGGGAGGAGGGAAAGGAGTGAAATTCTCTGGGAGTTTCTGAAAATGCGTCTGGTTTTGGACCCAATGATATGAATGAGCTATCTGTGTGATAAGAAAGTGGAAGAGCTTTTCTTGCTGCTGTGCTCGCCAGCTGGCAGCAGTGGTGCCCATGTCTCCCATGCACCTTCTAGGTATTGTCATGGAGCTGGTGGACACCAAGGGGGGAGTGCAGTACTTCACGTTTGAGCACCATCGCAAGTACCAGGAAGTGCAGTTGAAGTTCCTGGAAAATGTAGAGACCATGGACCCCAACAGTGTTGTGGTATGTTGTGAAATTGAGTTGCCCGTGCTGTTACCTCCTGCGTTCCTGCAGCCCCTTTCCCTGGCAGGAGAAGTGAGCTGATGCATCCCGGGGCTTATTTTTTGCCAGTCTCATTTTGAGCAGTAGAGCCCTGTGCCCCCTCTGTGTGGAGCGAGGCAGCCTTAGTTGCTGAATTCTGCTCTCACCTTATGAATAAGATAAGTTACCATCTTGGTGCAAATGAGGTCCAGTGGCTGGTGGTGGACCCTCGGCTCTGCCCAAGAGCATGCCAGGTAGCCATCTGGAAGAGGACCGTGCAGGAAATGACCATTTTGCTGAAAGGGTAGGAATAAAGCTCCCTTGTCTCAGCTCTTCATCTGGGAAAGGAAAAATATTGTATAAACCTATCTTTAAATGGGCATCTAAACTAACAGCTGTTCTATTTAAACTCCTGCATGGATGAAAAATGTGTCTTTCCTTGGTATTTCAGCAAAACAGTCTTTGTGTTGAAAGTTCTTCATGTGTGTCCAAGCTTGTTAAACTGTATGGTAACATTTATAGTTTGTAGTGATAAGCAACAGTAAAACTGCTCTGCACCCTGCTGAACCATAATTGAGGTATTTTTGCTCTGAAAACCCTGGCCACATGAGCTCGGATATATGCCCTGGAGAAGTTTCTTAAAGAGGCCATTGTGTACTAAATAAAGTTTACTTCCTTCTGCTTTCCCACACTCTGCTCGTGGCCGCTGCTCCCTCCAGCTCATCAGTTCTGCCTGCTGACTGGGCTGGGATTCGCATTAAACGATGCGAAGCAATTCCTATGCAGCCGTGATGGACCTGAGAGCCAGCGTCCTAAGGACAGCTCAAACACGGTCTCACGGCTGTACAGAGCAGGACAGATTTTCCCTGGTAATTCTTAGTCTTTATGCTCTGTCCCTGTTAAATGGGTCTGGCTACGTTTGAAGATGTTCCTACAGCTTTAGTCTTTCCATTTTCTGTTAAGGATAAAATCTAAGAGACAGGGGTTTGCCGATGCCAGAAGTACTTCAAACCTCCAACCAGTTTATCTGTGACAGCCAGTTTCACGTAGCTGGACCCCGGATCTGCCTTGCTGCTATGGTTTCAGCCTGCAAAGCATGATTTTTTGAGTGTCCTGCTTATTGAGTATTTTGTGCTCTTGCCAGTGGATTAAAATGGTTTTGCTGGTGAAGTTTCAAGTGCATGAAGAGCACGTCTTCCCATCACAATGGCCCTATATGCTCCATCTCTTCCAAAAAAGGAGGACTAGAAAGGAACTTGAGAGCAAGCAAGGAAGGGGTAAAATGTCAGGCAAGTGGCACTGGGGCAAAGGCGCTGGGCTGGGACAGCCTAAAACATAAAGGCTGTCCTGTAGGTGGGCATGCTGGCCACCACCCTGCAGATGTACAGCTTCTGGAGCTTTTGAAGTCATATTTTTTCAGTTTTGGGGAAAAAAAAAATCCCCAAATTAAACTTTGAAGCGATTTGAAGTAGCTTCAGTATTTTCATATTGAAACTGAATTTTAGGCACTTGGAAATAGTAGCCTGTTTATAATATAATTAGTGAATGCAGAGGTTTTTGAGGTGTGGTTGAACTTCTCTTCTGAAGCCCGGAAAAAAGTATTATAAATCCATTACCATTCAGGAGCTGGATCCTGGAATTATAATAAATGTGTCAAAATGTCTTCTCGGTACCCAGAGGAAGCAGAAGTCTGCTCTAATGCTCAGAATTGTTAAGGGATAGAGAATAAAACAAAAATGTAATTATGCCTGCTGCCTGCATCTTGAGTATTGTATGCAGTGCTGGGCCCCCACCTTCCAAAGGATATGGTGGAGCTGGGAGGGATTCAGAGGAGGACAGCACAGGTGATCAAAGGGCTAACATGGCCTCTGCGCTGGGAAAGCTGTGTCGACTGGGAGGGAGGTGCCTGAGGGAAGCTGCCATCGAGGGCCCAGATCCTGCATGGAGCAGGGAGAGATCTCCCTGCTGGCCCTTCCAACACATGGATGGGGCTGGCAGGTTGGGATTAAAGCAAGTTCTTCACATTTTGTGCTTAAGTGGTGGCTTCCTGTATCACAGAGCTGGGGTGCTGGAAAGATACCTGGATCAGTAAGCGAACAAAATCATGTGAGGAGACACCATTAATATCAATGGCATCTTTGACAGTGGAGGTCCCTGAACCCCTAAAGGTTGGCAGCTTAAAGTGTGCTGGGAGTCATCACATGTGCCCAGCTTCATGCCCTCTTTCCCAGGCATCTGCTTTTGGAGGCAGGGCAAGATGGATCCCTACTCTGACCCAGCGTGACAGTTCTTAGGTTCTTTTAATCAATAGTTTTAGCTTTTCGCATGAGGTGTGTCCCCAGCCTTGCACTACAGTCTAAGCATTGGCTTGCTGATGATGTGGGACAGGATTTCTTCACCTTCATAGCCAAGGGCAAGAACAGCCCCTTTCTGGTAGGCACGGTGTCAGGGCATTTGCCTCCCTGCCACGCTTACAGAGCTTGCCTTGTAGGCACAGTGCGTGAGAAACCCATGATTTGTGCCATCGTGTAATCAAGCTCATGCTTTTCTGTAGCCGCTGCTTCAGGCGCTGGAACCATACCATGTGGACTCACTTCTGCTGCTCAGCGACGTGTGCCGGATGCAGGAAGATCAGGAGATGGCCCGTGAGCTCGTAGGTAAGAGCTGAAGTGAGGAGCAGATGCCCTGGTGTGAATTAGTAATCGTAGGGGTTTTGGTTCAGTTTTGGTTTTGTTTCAACAGAGACGCAGCAAACCAGAAGGGTTGGTTTGGTTGTGTCTGTGACTCTGGGCCATGAGCACTTGGCCTTATGTGATCCTGCAGACCAGCAGCTTTTGCTGGAGGCTTTTAAATGGAGCCGGACATGCTTGTCTGGGGCAAAGCCCATCAGCATTCACCTTCAAAATGAATGGACAGATTGTCTGGACATGGTGGGGAGTGTGTCTCACCTGTAGGACGTCCCTTGCAGGAGAAGGGTCCGATTTAGTAGCTATCGGGTCCTGCAGTGTGAGGGCTGCTCCAGGAAGCCCGTGCCCTCTGCGGGGAGCCTGCCCAGCCCTCCAGGCCAGCCTGCTTTGCCTTCCTCTGACCAGCACGTTGCAGGTCAGCACGTCGGGCTCTGCTCCTCTGGGCACTGCAGGCTGCGTGGGGGCAGGAGGCATCCT
The DNA here is from genome assembly GCA_013396915.1 of Stercorarius parasiticus. Classification (NCBI taxonomy): domain Eukaryota; kingdom Metazoa; phylum Chordata; class Aves; order Charadriiformes; family Stercorariidae; genus Stercorarius; species Stercorarius parasiticus. The sequence goes on along the minus strand of VWZL01005159.1, from coordinate 15,033 downwards.
GGAGGATGGCTGCCCCTCGCGCTGCCGTGCTGCAGTCTGAGATGTGCTGTTTGGCAACCGGGGCATGTGCTCTGCAGCATGATAGGAGGGGCCAGAGGTGAGGTGAGGAGGGGATCTTTGGCTTCCCTGTGCGAAAACAGTTGTGGCAGAGGCAGCTGTTCCAGCCTCAATCCCAGACCTCTTTCAGGAGAGTCACTTTTCCCAACCGGAGCATAATCTAATGCCCTCATATATGGGGGCAAGGCTCGCTTGCCTGGGTATCTGCTGCGACCACGTACTCTGAAGTAGCTTTGTGCCTTGCTAGGCTGTGAACAAGTTTATTTCATGGCTGCCAGAGCTCTCAATTATCAGTCTCTTCTGGGCTAAATCGACTGCTGTTTTGTGAGCAGTGTGACTGCATGGGATGTGGGGTGGTGGCGTGCCCTGACGCTGTCCTTGCTGTCTGCAGAGCAGGCGCTGTACAGCCTGGAGTGCTCCTTCCACCCTCTCTTCAGTCTCACCAGCGGGACCTGCAGGTTGGACTACCGGCGGCCAGAGAACAGGTAGGCGGCACGCCGGCCTGCCCCGCATCTGCCAGAGAGCCATCGCGGCGCGCCCTGGCCTACTTTGGGCACGGAGACCCAGATTCACAGCGTCTGCTGTGTCATCCGCGGTGGCAGGGGACCTTGAATGTCCCTTTCTGTCGGAACAAGCTCTGCCACTCAGTGGTCGGTGGCAGTGCCCCTCAGCAAGGCAGCAGTGGGGCTCCCGAGATGCGTGCTGGGGTACCAGCGGCTCTTGCACTGAAGTTTCTTTGCAAAGCATCATCTTTCCCAGGGGATTTCTTACTGGAGCAGTAACTGCGCCCCTGTCACATCCTTCTTGTGAAATTAGTGCCCCTTAGCCTAAAATGGCACTTACTTTTGTCACAGAAATACTCGCTGTGTGTTTACAGCTGTGCTTGGTCACTTGTGTGCTGCCTCATCTGCCTTCGTCCCCAGCGCTCGCGCTGCTCCCAGCCCGGCTCTATGTAATGACAGCTCTGCAGCTGCGGGGAAAGGTGACTTTATTCTGGGAGTTTTCCAGTCAGCTGACCCAAGTCATCCCTCCCAAACTGCTGTACCTAGAGGTTGCTCAGATTACCGGTACCTGCTCACTGATGGGCTCGGTGCCGTCTGCGACCTGAATGCAGCAATCTGTATTATGCCCCATTTGGGTGTTAGTCCTCCCCCCGTACACGTCATGTATACACTGTGTCACTGTCTCCATGCAACGTGGCAGGCTGGGACAAGGCAGGATGCAGAGTTTGGGGATTTACTTGTTTCTGTGGTCCTGAGCTGTTGGCCAACCTATGAGAGCACAAGGCTGCAGGGCTTCAGGGAGCAGGGATGGAGCAGGCCATGGGTTTGCCATCCCTATGCTTGNCTGTGTCACCCCATATTGCACCAGCCTGCGTCCCCTGGACCCCCCCGACTGCACTGTGGCACTCATGCTTGGAGGGCAAGGAGCTGGGGCTGACTGTGGGTTCCCATTCTTGAGTGGCACAAGGTGCTTCTCTCCAAATCTGGCTTCTAAAACCTACTCCTTTTCCCCACACAGGTCTTTCTTCCTGGCTCTCTTCAAGCACCTGACGTTGCTGGAGAAGAGAGGCTGTCCCCGGACAGCCCTGGAGTTCTGCAAGCTGATTCTGAGGTAGGTGCCCCCGCTGAGGGCTGTGCCCCGTTCCCTGTGGAATGGGGCAAGGTGTCTCAGGCTTGGGGGAACACGCTTTGAACAATACACCAAACCTAACCCAGGCAGGAAAATCCCCCAGGGGTGTACTGCTGCTCCCAGGCGCAGTGAGGGCTTGTTTCCACTCCTTATAGATGCAGTGTCACAGGTTAATATTGAGCACGTGCTCTTATCTGTGGTGCTGCTTTGGAGAGAAGACACTGTTGAGAAGGAGGCTTAAACAGATGGGACCTGGGTGGCCCTTGCTGTTGACTGCTGAGCTGTGGGCCTGGCTGGTTGTTATAGCAGAGCTTGGAGTCTCTGTGGAGCAGATGTACGACGGTGGCTTCAGCCTGCTCACTTTGTGGCCATTGATCCTGCTCCCGGGTGGTGACGGGGGGACTGGCACCCCTCTGCAGGGATGCAGACCGGGCAGGGCGTTGCACCATCATCCTGGCCATGCGGGAACAATCGTGTTCCCGTTATCTCTGCTTGCTGAGTCACAGAAGCTCTCCAAGTGCTAGTGGGAAAGTCTTGTTTGACTTAGAAATGAGGACAGCCGCATCAGCTCTTGTGACACTGATTTTGTTTCTTCCCCTTGTGCTCGCCTCCCTCTGAAGCCTTGATCCAGAGAACGACCCGCTGTGTGTGCTGCTGCTGATCGATTTTCTCTCCCTCCGAGCTAGAGAATACACCTTCCTGACCCGCATGTTCCAGGAGGTGGAGGTGAGTTGCTCTCAGGCTGCCCCGGCGAGAGAGGGGGGAGAGCTGGTTCCTGGGGATCTTCCCACCTGGGCTGGACTGGAGGGGGCAGCTGGGCCACAGAGCATAAGGTTTTTCTAACGAGCTTAGGCTTAGCTTAGCTCTCGCATGGCCAGGCTAGCATCCTGAAATCATTGGAATGACCCGTAAAGGCTAGGGTGTGTGTTCTTGTAATCCTGGTACCCTGCAAACAATTATACAAACTCAGAATTGCTTACTCAGTTGTGGAGGCACCAAGCCAACGGCTGGGAAGTAACTTAATCCAGCAAGCAAGAAACCCCACCCTGTGTGCAGCCCAGCCACATCGAGATTGTTCTGCATAGCATCATTTCTCGGTAAATCTGTCTCTCTGATCCTGCAGAGTCACCGGAATTTGTCCCAGCTCCCCAATTTTGCCTTCTCCGTGCCGCTGGCCTATTTCTTCTTGAGCCAGCAGGAGGAGCGCTCGGAGCTGGAGCAAAGCCAAGCCCGGGAGAAAGCCGCCCAGCTCATCCAGCTTGCGTTGATCATGTTCCCAAGCGGTAAGTCTGTCCCCACCGGTAAGTCCGTCCCCGCAGGCTTTGTCACCGTCTTCATCTGTGAGAGTGAAGGCTGGATTCCAGGCAGTCAAATGCAGAGGCAGCAGTTTGCCTGTGGGTTGCAAATGGTGTTTGCCTCTGTCTGTGGGAGATGGGAGCCCTGACTCAGAGGGTGAGGCACCTCAGGCAGTGGCAGGTACTGCTGTACCTGCGTCTGGTGTAGTGGTGGTGATATTCAGCCTTCCCGCACCGTGGCAGGGCTGGCGAGAGGACAGTGGAACCGGACAGGGCCACCATTGCCATGAGCCCTCCACGTGTTAGGAGGAGATGGGGGACTGTTCTCCCTGCTGTGCACCTTCCTCGGAGCAGCTGATGCCCCTTCATTAGAATGGTCATGGGCGTGCAAGTTGGGGGAGGATGAGAATTAAAATCTTGTGGGAGGAAAATGTTTCACCCCAGGGTTGGCCAGACCAGAGACAACAAGTCTCTCTTGGCTTTTCCTCCGAGGCACTGCTCTGCTTTAGATGTGCTCTCTATGGGTGCCCATCACTCTTGCTTTCATCCAGTTGGTGCTGCTGTCCATGAAAGGAGATATACAGCCCCTCTGGGCCCGGAGGAGGGTGTGCCTTTATATGCAGGAATAACCAGCTCTCGAACAGAGGTTTAGTTTGTGTTGGCTGAAACCATCTTTTTTGCTGCTTGTCATGGTGACTGAAATAAACCCCTTGTTCAAGTTTGAAGGCCAGCAGCATTAAGTGCAGAAAATTGCACCTTATTTCACTGGGGGGGAAAAAAAGTTTGTTGTTCTTTTTTTGCTTACTCTGGATCTGTTTCCATCACCCACACAGAGACCAAAACGCAGCATAACCCCCAGCAGCATCCTCGCACCCTCCTTGCATGGGTCCTCCTTCAGCGCCCTGGTGGGGGGCCCACCTCTGGGATGGGGCTGTCTCTCTGCAGCCCTGGCAGTGGTGAGCGGCCACACCACGGTGCTCCTTGCTGGGCTATTGAAAGCGAGCTGTCTGACTTTCTCCTGCAGTTCTTATGCCGTTGTTGGATCACTGCAGTGTGCAGCCCGATGCCAGGGTCGCGTCCCATTCCTTTTTCGGGCTGAATGCTCAGATAAGGTAAGCCCTGGAGATGTTCTCAGTAAAGAGAAGGAATTGATTTTGCCGGTAGTGGGGCTTTTGCTTGCTCAGGCAGCTAATGGACTTACAAAGCTGCGGAGGAGAATATTTGTTTTTTCTGAGTAGGCTGTTAGATGCTTTGATAATAGATTTCCATAATGGCCACCAGATAAAGCTAATAGAGCTGCCTCACCTTAACGCGGATGGGTCAGAAGTTCATACTGAAGCTTGTCGGTACATGTAGTAAGAGAGAACAACATGTGCGTACTCTCAGGGCAGGCTGTCTCCTACCAGTCTGGATTTCCCTGACACGTGGTCCTCCTAAACACGTGAATGGTCTCCCCCTCGGGTCAAGGCAGCGTTAACTTTCGTCTCATTGCTCTGCTTATCCCAGAAATAGACGGAGGCAGAAAAACTGGTGAAGGTAGATGGAAATAGCAAAGCAGGGAGCCTGCGATTCCTCTCTTTGTGTTCTCACGCCGAAGCACAGTGCAGAGACGAGCCCTTGCCAGCCAGCACAGGGACCTGCAGGCGGGAAGGAGGAGAGTGCCCTGAATAACAACTGTCTCCTGTAGTCAGCCTCCCGCCTTGAACCAGCTGACGTCCCTCTACGTGGGAAGGACTCACTCCCTGTGGAAGGACCCAGCTGTCATGGCATGGCTGGAGCCCAATGTCCACGAGGTGTTGCGCATGGTGGATGCCCGGGACCCGCTGGTGGAGGAGTCTGAGCACAAGTGAGTGCGGCAGGCGGAGGTGAGCGGCTCTTGTACCAGGCACGGGTGCTGAAACACAGGGGTGGAGCGGGCCGAGGGGCTCTGCGGATGAGAGGAGCTCTGTCCCAAGCAGCAGCAGCACTGGGGCTTGCTCAGAGCCCCACAGCTGCCCATCTGATGGTGGCTGCTGATGCCAAGGGTTACACCGTAGGGCCAGGAAGGCAGAGGCTCTTCCATACTCTGCATAAGTATGAACTAAAAGCTGTAGCTTTGGCTCACCGAGGAGTGTGTGCTACGCTGGCTTCCCCCAGCCTCGACTATCACATGTGCCCTGGAAATCGCCCGGGAAGGGCGGAGGGGTTGCTGCTGGCTGCGAGGGGTGGGTGTAGCTGCAGGGCTCACAGATATTTATTGCACAGGGCAGGTGAGTGCGTAGAAACACCTTCCAGCTCTGAGAAGCAAGATGGGGGGGCATTAGGTCTTGCCCTAAGCCAAAGGTAGTTTGCTCTGCTGACCTGCAGAGGAATGGGGCTGGTGAGAGAGATCCGTGCAGTGTCCCTGAGCTGTTCTGCTCTTTCATCTGAGGTCAGCAACTGCCAAGTGACTTTGGCTTCACCATAGGCCAGCTCCGTCCGATACAGCACATGCCCCCAGAGCCAGGGATGAAGCTGACGATGCACCTAGAGAAGCAGAAATGGAAAGCTGGCTATGCTGAGGTGTGCTCTGTGCAATCCTCTGCTCCCCTCCCTGCTTTAGGAGAAAGACGCTGTACCAGAGCGCACCCAGGAATATCTACCGGCACATCATCCTCTCGGAGGTGAAGGAGGCCATGGCAGCTCTACCTCTGGTGAGTGGCCCTGACGGGGCACAGATGGTGCTGCTGTGTGCGGCGTGATGGCACTCGCGTCCCTGCTGCGCATGCAGATGCTGGGCATGTCTTAAACCCCAGCCACCAGCAAGAAACATGGGCCTGACCTCAGAAGTGTCCTCCCTGTATGTGTGGCTTCCTGGGGCTACACAAGGGGACATGTGCGGGCAGGCCGGGCTGCAGCTGGTGCCTGGCTCTGTTGTGTTCCCCGAGATGAAGGGCTGTCCAGCTCGTCTGCCCATCTCCATGGTTCGGTGTTTGCTGCTGCTGGTGACACAGCCTTCACCCCTTTCTTCCCCTTCCCCGCAGGAGGTGACCTCGCAGCCTGTGATGGGGTACGACCCCTTGCCTCCTTTGGACTCCATCGTTTCCTACACCAGACCAGAAAGGTACCTTCTCTCCACCCCTCGTTTCTGGCACAGCCAGCATGTTCCCGGCGCACCCTCAGCCCCGGGCCTGGGTGCCTGTGGGAGCTCAGAGCTGACGTCCTCCTCCATCTCGGAGGAAGAGCCGCCTGGCTTGTGGTGCTCGCCAACAGGCAGAGCGTACAGGCAGGACTGGTCCTGCCGCTTTTCCTTGATGGTCACCGTCGGAGACAGAGACGGCGGCTGTTCACAGCCATTAAAGCAGAGGCCATTGAAAAACTTTGGCTGTTTCTTACCTGAGGTGGTTTGGGGTAAATACAGGTTTAAGCGCGGCCAGCCGTGGTGCACGCAGACCGTTCGGGTGAAGCCCATACATGTCTTGTGCACTGACCCAGCTCAGAGCAGACCAGGCAGTGCTTTTAACTACTGCGTTGCCCAGAGGCTGGCCAGCTGCTGGCTGCCTGGGGTAAGAAATCCCCCGAGAATCCCCCAGTACCCTGCTTCGGGGCTGGCTCGGGAGGGGCCGTGCGTTGATCCAGACAGCGTGGTTTTCTCCAGCGTCTCTGCGCTGTCTCAGCCCCAGCGAGAGGTCGAGTGCCAAGCTGCCCACTTAACCACGGTGTCACTTCTGTCTTTCAGAACGAATCGTCCATCCAATGAAAGCACTTTATCTCTCTTCTTCCGATCACTGTTGCCAAATTTTAACTTGCAGGTATGTGCAGTCAGCTGCTGCGGGGCAGAGCAGAGCACACTTCTGCTGGCGGTACGCAGAAGTTTCCTCTGCACAGTGTTTCTGCAAAGGGAGTGGCTCTTGGCATATGCAGCGTGTAAACGTCAGGTTGCAGAGCAGCCTGATGCTTTTTGGCAAGCGGCATTGTCTCTCTCCCTGCCTGCTGCAGACGGGCGGGCAGCTCCCTGCCTGGCTGCTCCAGCTCCGCTCTCTTGCAGGGGGACATCAGGCACGAGAGGGATGAAGAGGCTGGAGCAGGGCAGGACCTTAACCAGGGGGTGAACAGGCTCATGGCAGCCATGCGGGACATGCTGGCGAACATCCAGTTTCAGGAACCCCCCCGAGACGACAATCCTGAAGGCGACGGGGACTGGGACTGAGCCGAGAGCGCGCGTCGTCCCCCCGCAACCCTCTGTAATCACACATACACACACCACCACCCTCCCCCCCCGACTTGTGTCGCTCTCCAATAAAGTCACACAAAACCCGGGCGCCTGCTCTTGCTGCGGGGACGGGCTCGCTCTGGGGGGTGCTGCCACCACTGACACTCGTCGTAGCTCTCGGCGGGTGGCGAGGACTGTCTGAACGTGGCAGAGCTAATCTACAGCAGCTGTCCCTCGGCCCCAAGTCAGCTTAGTCCCCTTCTGGCCGCCTCCAAGCACAGTTGCAGTCCCCTGCCCCTGCCTGCCCTTCTCCTGGGTTCGCGTTTGATAGCTGGAGGGTTTTTTTCCCCTCTTCTGTGGCTCCTGAGCCGTGCTGCCCT
>VWZL01005158.1:290994-338744 GCA_013396915.1 Stercorarius parasiticus | reverse complement strand
AAGAATGTTCTTCAGGAGGTCTCTTTTCACTCACAAATTGAATATGAGACCAAAATAACCATGAAGGCAAATTCAGACACTTCCCTGTCTTTTTCCAAAGTGTTAATTATTTTTTTTTCATAAGCATTTAATTAGATACTGAAAAAAAAAAGGCAAACAAACGAGACCCCAGCAACTCAATACTGAGCTTTGTGTATAAAGGAAACTCCATGAAATGTGAATCAGGTTAAATAGTTCAATTATTGTCCATTGTTTACATGTTTGAGAAGGAGTGCAACTGTTTGAAATTGTTTAAGTAGTTAGTAAGGTGATCGTAACATTTACCAGCAAATGACATAAATCCAGAATTAATTATAATGGCTTAAATGGTTAAAAAGAAAGGGGATCATTGGTCCCATGGTTTATTGTGAACTGTCAGGATAATGGAATTTTAATCAGTCCGTTTATTTTAGGAAGGATTAATTGCATGGCGTGATGCAGAAAATACAGTGACTAACTTTGGAAACCGAGCCGACTGCGTAATTTTATTAAAGCAGATCAGTTGTAGCATCTTAATTTCCTTAGACATGTTTATGGGGAGCCATTTGTTTTGTCAAGATTCTTTCCTGACTGTTAGAGTTGCTGAAAATTAACATGTTTTCTGAGACCATCGCCTGGGCGTCAGTCCCCGTCCCACCTGCCCTGGCCCTGGACGCGGGATTCAGGGGGGTTCCTATGGAAAAGTACATCAGGGAGCTCCTCAGGGCTGGGGTATGGACACGGATAGAGATATCTGGAGGCTTTGACTGGAAGAAAGGAGCATACCCCGAAAGTCCCCCGATCTCCCAGGATCTTCCAGAGATTTCAAATGGCCTCTTCCTATCAGCACATTGTGATTTGTCCTGAAGCTGCACAAGTTGTGACCTCCCTGACTGACTCACGTGTAGATAAATAGTTCAAATATTGTTGAAGGAAAAAAACAACAAATTGGGATTAAGAAAACAACTTTTTTTTTTTATTTTTTCTGTAAAAAATGGCGATTAAGACACCCAAGCAGATCCTTGAAACATCTAGCAGCTCCGCTTTGGTTTTTGGCAAAATATTTTGGTCGGGGGAAAAAAAGCCAAAAAGAAAATTATTATTTCCCTCAAAAGTGAAAACATTTCATGTTGACATTATAAGATGGAACCCTAACAATTTATGCTATGGGAGAGGTTTCACTGGAAATTTCCTGCAATTTTATTGCAAATACCTTTGAACACTGAAAAGTTCCAAACCCAAGAAGAAGTTTCATTTCACCTGAATGTTGCTGAATAATTATTTGCCAGTCAGGTCCATTCTCTCTCTCCTTCTTAACGTTGGGTTTGCAAAAGAATTGTTATAATTTCATGGGTTTTTATGAGTGTTGTGATTGTCGTCCTAAAACACAGGGCATGCTAAGGAAGGTTGACTTTGGGCAAAAGCGATTTGCAGAAAATTCGGTAAGAAAAATATTGGCATTTTTTTTAGTATGTTTGAAATAATAATATAAAAGAATGTTCTTCAGGAGGTCTCCTGTCCTCAGGTCCTCAAGTCCAGGCTGCAGCGTGGATCATTTCTGGTATTTCACTGGGACAAGGTACAGTAGCAATTGTACCCATTGGCCCCATTTATAGTCAGGTTCCCGTTATAGTCAGTGAAGACAGAGGAAACCAGCTCCAGAAGTGACCCAGCCCATCCGTTACCCATAGCCTTTCTTCAGCACCAGCTTAGAATAAATGCGTATTTTTGTTAGGTGTTTTTTTTAGGTGGCTGCAGGTGACCTTCCCCGTGTACATCCAGGCCTCCTCTTTGGCATTCAGCCTCAGAAGAGCTGTGAGATGGTTTCAGTTTTGTAAAACTTTGGTTAGCTTATTTGCCTTATAAAGCAAAAACTTGGGTACTTTGTATTTTACTTGTACTCTAGCCGAATCCTGGGAGGCTGCGCATGGAAATTTCAGCTGGTTGCTGATGGTTGTGCCACACCTTCACTTTGTTTTCGGTTGCTTTTCTTTTTATAATTAGAGGGAAAGGAGTTATTTTAAATTGTTTAATATCAAGACAGGCTGTCCTTTCTGGAGGTATTTGTTGTGAAACTATTATTAGGCTGTATTCGTCAGCTGGTCTTAAATGTTGGTTATGTGGTGGAGTTTTACTGGTGTGCTAAAATAAAGTGACACAAAACAAGAAAGATGGAAACAAGGTTTACAAGTAGCATCGCTTCTCCTTCCTTCTTCCTTTGAAGGGAACGGAAAGTGTGATGGTGTGCCTGGCAAGGGGGACTACACGAATATCATAAAACAGAAAAGAGAAAAGCAAATGTTGCTGTATAGTGTCCGAGCTACAGAGGAAAAACATTCCTACCAAGAGTGCAGCAGCAGCGAGCTCAGACCGGGAGACGGCACTCGAGCAGCCGCCCGTCCAGCCCCAGCCACCGGCCCCATCATAAACGGGGACTGGCAGTCCAAGCTGCTCTCCTGGGAGGTGTCCCTGCCCAGGGCAGGGGGTGGAACTGGTTGATCTTTAAGGTCCCTTCCAACCCAAACCATTCTGTGACTCTCAAACCCCCATGCATTTCCATCTATAAATATTACATTCAGATATGCCGTAAAAATTAATGCAGTTCCTAATCATTTCCTAGAGCTTCAGAACTTGGAACTGCTCTGTTTGAAATAGGGACAATTATTTTTCTAGAAATTGTATGTCATTTTTCTGGTATCAGTTATAGAAATAATCTAATCACTTAAAACGATCACTGTGTGAGCAAGAATACACAACTGAAAATTTCTGGACAATCTGAAAAAGCACAAGTCTGTGCTTTTAAGAATTAGGCCGGTTTGTCGGTTTTATTATCCATGCTTTATAGCTGGAGAAACTGAGAAACGAAGAGGACGAGATTAGGATAAAGAAGCCAAGAAGGATGCAGGATTAAAACTCCACGTCGTGTCGTTCTTCAGTAAATCCCCCAGTCCAGGCTGCGTCGCGTCGTCCAGTGGTGTGTGACAGCGCCGCCTGCTATTAATATGAATAGAGCTTTGTCCCATGCATTTGGAGTTTCCTTCTCACCACAAATGTTTTGAAAAGCAATTAAGTTATTTAAAAAGCAGCCAACATGCCTACCAGTTAACAGTAGTTAACATTTAAAGTGAATAACTAGAACGTGTTATTTTTTGAAAGATCAGACCTTAATCAATGGATACTGATACTTGCATAACATGAAACTGTGTTTTTATTTTAATATTGCTTTGGCATTCAAAAGGTCTCTATCCTGGCTCAAATTAGTTATTTGCAGTTTTTAAAAGTGAAAGAGAAAAAAATCGAAATTGAAATCCTATCTGAATTTGAAGATTAGCTTTAGATGCTTGGAATTTCACTGCAATCAAGTATGAAGCGGTAAAACCAGAACCAATAATCAACTATCGGTATCATTTTTGTTCTTGTGAACAATGATTTCTTAACACATCCACAGCCATTCTCACACGCGTATGCACATACGCATATATTTAGCATTCGAGGACTTAAAACGCTCATAATCTGCGGTCTCTGAGTTGGAAGGATCCGGACGATCCTGCTGCCATGGTCTCCATACTTGCCTTCTCTCTGGCATCCTGTGCTTTCTCGTGGACTGCCGGCCTCTGCCGAGACACGACACCGGGAAGGTGGATGTTGTCCCAGCCTAGGGATTTCTATCATCTTCATCAGAATTAGTTCCCATTAAGTCACCTTTGCAATATAATTAGTAGAAGCCCATCTATTATGGTTCCTCAGAAATAAGGCAGATATTGAAATTAATATTCATGAGTTGGTTTTAAAAAGAAATCACTTTAATTTTAAAACATTTAGCTTTTTAGTAAGAGATGATCCATTGTTATTGCCGGAGAGCAAACTCAGACAGCTGCATGTACAGAGCCCACAACCACTGCCACCTTTGTCACAAAAGCCAGAGAAAACAGAGCTACGGGGAGTTGGGGCAGTAGGCTGACATTTTCTTCTCTCTCTCTGTCTTTTTTAGGTAAAATTATTTGTTTAGTTTGAAAGACAATACCCGTCCGGGCTACGGGGAGCGCGCGCAGTGAGCTAATGCAGGCAGCTGGCAGAACCACAATGAGCGGAGCTGCACCCTTCCAAGAGGAAAAAAGGCTCAGATGACAATATAAGTTACTCAAAACAAATAGCGATGAAATGGAGTGGAAGAGAGTTCTCCACTTGAATTACTATAATGTTCCATTTATAGCTTCAGGCTTCTCGTAGAGTGTGATTATAAAATGTTGGCTGGCATCTACAGAAAGGGAAGAAAATATTCTCCTGGAGGTAAAGAATCTAGATTATCAAGTGGATTTTTATTTGATATCAATAATAAATCACTACTGGGCTAATTTTATTGCAGCCAGCCTGTAAAATACACCCACTAGCAGGGTTGTAGGGTGTGCTAAACTTAGACTGCAAACTCACTTTTCCGTACAGCACCTTACACCACCGGGTCCGTGCTTGTGATGATCTTTTGGGGGCCCTTCAGCCAATGATAGCGTTTGCCATTGGTTCAGATTCAAAACAAAATGCTGCTTTAAACCAGAAAATAGGGCCCTTTTTTAAATATTAAGATGATGAAATGAGGCATTTTGACACTTTCGAAATAGTGCTTCACCTGAGATGCGCTTTGGATGAAGAGCCTCACTGCAAACAAAACTCCTGCAAATAGGTTGGACCTCAGTAAAACGGTATTTTCCCGTTGAGAAGCACTTTCCTGTGGCCGTCCTCCTTGGTTTTGACGTATTCTGCCTTGGGGAGAAGCCTCTGGAGGGAGCCGCAGCGAGCTGCCGCCCTGCCAAGCCCGGTCCTCTGGGCCACTGCACGGCATGGCGGAAGGAGGCACAGAGCTCCTGGGTGATTATTTTTTCAACAAAAGAAAACACTCGAAAGGTAAATGTTTGAAAGCAGTAGTCATCTGACGAGAAATGACAAAGTGGTTGCTTTGGTTAAAAACAAAACAAAACACAACCGCCACATTTTTTATTTTTGTCAGAAATGCTGTCCAAGGGCGGGGAGTGAATTGTGTGGAAGCAAAAGAAAATACGAATCAAAGACAAGGAGAAAAAGAAGGATAAGAAATCATCTGAGGAGAAGTGATAATAAATGAGTAGGAAGGCCACACTGTCACGAAGAGCTGCTTTAATGTGCTCTCTTCCTGCCGCTGTGTATAAAAGCTTTTTTGCCAGACATGCTTCAGTAAAATCACATGGAAATACCCTTAGCAGCAATTCACAGGACTAATTTCCATCATGCAAGAGCCCGACCCAAACGCTGTGTGCTGGTTTATGGCACGACAGCCCCATCCTCACGCACCCAGGTGCATCGGTGCCGCCCGGGTTCCTCTGCTCCACCTGCAGCGTCTGGCCCCTCACTCGGCTCCTGTGGGCACTGGAAATCTGCTAAAACTCCACGATTGTATCTGAAGAACTGGAAAAAAGGAAAAAAAAGAAGGAGAGATGGTGGATGGAGGTGTGCAGAGAGGCTAGCGTGAGCCCTGCCGGGCTCCCGGTTCTCAGGGGTGGTGGATCTGGGGTGCATTGGGAACAGGGGTGAGCATCTGCTGCGGGTGCTGTATTTTATCCTTCGCCATGTCCATAGAGGGCCACCTCAGACCATAAACTAGACCACCCCAGGCTGCATCCTGGCTGCTGAGGGTCACATCATTCTCCCTCACCGTGGTGAAAGCAGCCTTCCCTTCGCCTTTCGCCTGACAGCAAGGGCTGACAATTTGTTATTGACCCTAGCTACCACGTGTTTTGCTATTCCTTCCACAAAGAACTTCTAGCCCAGTGGCATACATTTATCCATAGGAATGTGCACGGCCCTGGAGTGATGTTCACTGAGGCTCAACAAAAATCCCTCTGTTCGCCTTGACAGATTTTGGATCTGACCCTTTGGATGGGGAACAGGGAGCACACTCAGTGCAGCTTCACCCTTCTCTGGGATGGAGTGGGGAGCAAGGCAGGAGAGAAGGGAGAAAAAACCAAATTTGCCACCAGTCTGCAAACCAGTTAGATGGAGGGGACAATTTAAAGCAACAGAAATGCCCCCAATATCTTGCTTTGGATGCTGGGAGGGTTATCCCCCGAGCTTGGTAGCACTTGGAAATGATGCGTCCCCTTCCTGCAACATGGTCAGGAGTTAATCTCTGCCAGATGAATAGCATGGCTTCTCATCTGGAAAATCCAACATTAAAGGAAGAGGAATGCACAGATGGTATAAGATGGATATAAGATGGAAGCTGTGTTCAGTGGCGGATGGCTGGCGGGAGCCATCCTGTTCCCCGTTCCGAGGATGGGGTCATTGGCAGCACTGCCAGCCCCAAGGACCCCAGCGGTGCCCAGGAGGGGCTGAGTTTTCCTCCCCATGTGCAATCTGTGGTTTCTCTCCCTGGCCATGTTCCCCACAGTGCTCGCAGTTACCTGCGGAAACCAAAAAGCACCGGTCTACGCAGGCGGCTGTCTCCGTAGTCCCTGTGTAGACAAGCGGAGCCAGAGGGCTGATCCCCCGGCCCCAGCACACAGCCTTCCTTTCAGCACCTTACCCTTACACAAAGACCAACTTATCCCACCTTTTTTCCCCCCTCCCTCTGTCTCTGCTCCCCGTAGCCCTCGCAATGAAAAGCCCTCCACGCGCAGGCTAATAAAAAGTCCTGTGCCACCTCCTCTCCCCCTCCCTTCCCATCCAGAACAGTGCTGCCAAAAAGGGGGAAAAAAAAAAAAAAATGGAAAAAAAGGAGAGTGAAAGCTGGGGGGAGTTAAACCTGGAACTCATTTAGCAAAAGGGGACTTTAGTTAACAAGAAAGTTACCCATCATGAACTGCCGGTAACACCTCGAGTGATCCTAAATCCATTACCCAGAGACTTAGCCCTGGCTGAGTTTGATTTTATGAACTGTGAGGCTGCTATGTTGAAAGTCGGCAAATTGGACATAAATTGGGCTGCAGAAGGCTGGGGAACTGAAAGGGTTGGTTTTTTTCTTGCTCTGGTGACGTAACGGGCTTTGGCTGCGGACCCACCCGCACGCTCTTCTCTGGCGAAGAAGCTGTTGATGAGACTCTCAAAGACAGCGGCCGGACAGCGAGGGAAGGCGCGGAAGAGCTCGAGCCTGTGGGTTTTGGCTCTGCTGCTGCATCACCTGTATGAGGATGGGCAAGTTGCTGCACTTGCTGTGCCTCAAATCCTCCCCTTGTGAGCTTTCACTCTGCTTGCGTGTGCGCTGTCTTCATCACCGCGCTTAGGTTTGGTTTCATTGTAGTTTAGGCTCCAAAAGACCGTGATACCGATCAAACTCTAATAAAAGAAACTAGATTTGGTGAAACACTAAAAGCTGCTCCATGTGTTCCCAGACCTGAGTACCAAGATGCGGCTCCTCTGTAAGAGCAGAGCGGCAGGGTCGGTGCCTCGGCGGGATGCTGCAGCTTTTGCGGCTCTATTCGAAATTAAGGGCTGATGCTCGAGACGTTGCTGCAAATGCAGCCTCAGGGTGTCATGTTTTCTCATGGGTAACCTGAGTCCCAGGTAACTCATGCAACTTTGAAAATACAGAAACTTCAAACTAAGTCTCAGTTAACCTTACATCTTTGGATAATTTACGCAAAACCAGAATATGAGGTGGGGTACAACAAGGCACGTCGGAGGCCGGTGAATTTTGGTGGGAAAGAGCAGTTTTCGGGCAATTAGAGGCATAGGAAAGAGTCAGGGCTCTCCTGATGTTACCACACTTTGCCTCACCTGTGTTGTTCCTGAAATTTAGAGTTCTGATAGTTTTTCAGTTCGTTATTCTGGTTTTGTCACTGTAAAAAACGCTTGGGTTCTGGGCATGAATGGTATTTGCTGGTGATGGTGCTTCGTAATTTATGTAGCCTAAGGAAAATAAAGATATTTGCCTTAGAAGCAAAATTTGGATCTGACTTTGAGGCCTGCTCCCAAGTAGAATTCCTGTTGCTGTCACATCCCAAAGGATGACGGCCCGGCTGCAGCAGGAGGCAAACTGGGTTTGGTGCTCGCCCCAATAACTCGGGAAGCCAGTGGGCAGCAAACATCCTCCTCCGCCGGTCCCAGCAGCCATTCCGCGTCTGGCTTCTCATTTGCCTTCTGCTGGTTTTAGAGTGAAAAGAATTTACCCCTAGGTAATAGATGTAACGATCATCAGCTTTCATTAACTGTGGCAGAAGAAATATTTTTTTACACATAAAATTGTATGAAAATCTGATTTTTCAGCTCAATGGCTGAACTAATTTTTTTTTGTTATTATTATGTCTTGTGTCGAACTGAAGCGAATGCCTTTGGATTCCTTAGCGAGATAGAAAATAGAAACAGGAGTCAGAAAAAAATCCCTTCTTTTTCTCTTATTTAACCTCTTGTTTTACTGTTGATTTTTTAAAATCTAGGCAAATTTTGAAACAGAGTTTCTTAACAATGGAAAATCAAGACACTTTCTTTTAAAAAATCATTCTATTAAAGAAAGATCTCTGCAAAACTGTGTTTTTAAATCAAATAAACTATTTCTTGAACCCATTTCAGCATTAAAGCTTCAGGACAATTGAGTAAAGACCTGAGTTTGCAAAGCCATCAAATCATTGGGTTTCTTTCTAACTTAGAACTACTTTTTATCTTTAAATTAAGCATGAATTCAGGTGAGTTTCTGTATGGGGAAAGCATACCCGCCACATCTCAGCACAGACCCCTGAAAATTGGATTTGAAAGATTAGTTAATAAAATTCTGCAAGATACCTTTCCCTCTCTTAAGTCATCAAGTGCCGGTCGGTACCAATTTTGGGTCGTCCTTTGACCTGGCATAGCGCAGCACACCACAGCACCTTCTCTGTTAGTTGGTAAGTAAAGGTAACGCTGTGAAACACGTGGCTAATTTTACCAGCAAGGTGGCAACAATTCAGTATGTGATATGTGAGGGCAAAGCACAGGCAGTTCATTTGGGTAATTTCTTAGCCTTCTGGCTTCTGCAATGTTTCTTTAGGGGGCACTGAATATGAGTGATTGAGTGAGAGAGAGTACGACAGAATTAGCACACACTGGATCTTTTGACCAAGGGGAAAAAAAACCCCAAAACAAAACAGTCTAATGTTGGTCTAGGGGCACGTTCCCTTAGGATTTGGGAAAGAAAAACACCAAACCACGTTAGTTTGGTGCACCTCGAGCAGAGCAGCGCATTCAATTAAAATCCATTTCAACAAAATAAAAAGACACTTAATCTTGGATCAAAAATAACTACAAAATCGCAGGCAGCACCACCCAGCCCGAGCTGCGGTGGCATTTCCAAGGCAAATTCAATTTGCTGATACTGTACCGCGAAATGCGCTTCTAAGAAATTGCTGGCAATTCCCTCGTTGAGTTTCCAGCGCTGCCTGCGAAAGGCACTTCTCAATGAAAGCATAGGGGTCCCTCCTCAGTCACCCCATGGTGCCACGGAGAACTTTCCAGTTAGTTTGCGCAAAGGGGGTGATCATGTTTGCCATATAACCTAAATACAGGTAAAATTGCTCTGCTTTTTTACTATTGTTCTCTTTTCTTTCCTTTTCCTTATTTTCCTTTTTTAGTTATTTATTTATTAATTCTTGTTTCTGAATCAATGTGTTCCACTGTTTGTATGGAAAAGTCCTCTGCTTTCTCTAACGTAATAAGTGCAAGGAGAAATGATACCTAGTTTTAACACCAAAGTCTTGCAGAATGTCTGTCTTGCAAACCTTCACGTGCCTTAGCACAATCTGGTTGCTGTGCTGGGGAAATTAAAGCCCTGATTTTCAGCTCGTCCCTTCCCTTTGCACCTGCCCTTCTGTGAGGGCAGATCTCACGTGGCATTGTCTGAGATATCCAGTGATATCCAATTACTAAGCTGTCCTTCAAGACGTTACATTTCCAAGGCTTTGGTTTCTCTGCAGCCGTAGTGGGCACATCCCCATCACCCTTGGAGCAGCTCGCTTGTGTCTCAGTAGTGGGAAGAGAAGTAGTGCATAGATTGCAGCCTCCCTTCTCCACCACCTTCCTGGACAACGTGCTTTCCATGCCCTTGACTTGAGGTGGTCACGTTGCCCTAGTGTCCACCATCCCCAGCCGGTGTGCATGGACCCCTGAGGCACCTGGATGTTGGAGGAGCCTCTGGGATTGTCAGATGTTAGGGTTAGTCAGACCCAAATGCAGTACTTCTTGGGCTGCAGCTCTGGATTGAGTCCACAGAGGTCCTCTCTGAGCTGCTAAACTCTTCACTGAATCCGTCCCAAAATGTTTTCAATATTATCCACAGCCTGGAGGCTTTCGGGGCGTAACATCCAGAGAGGCTGAGCATCCATGGTTCCTACTTACCTTAGACTGAAGCCACACAAATCATCTGTAAATGTGGTCCTAGCACCAGCTTCACTGATCTCTGAGCAGAGTCACAGCAATGCGGCCTCTCTGCTCAAAGCCGAGTACTTTAACGAGGGTGAACCCTGCTTTGCTCCAGCTCCACATCCAGCATCCTCCTCGCATGCAAGCTCGAGTTCCTGACTTGCTACCAGGAGGGCATAAAAAACGTATTTAAAGATAATCTGTTCTTGCCGAGCAACAATAGCAATAGTTAATCTCTTATATTAAAACCTTTAATGACTTAGGGGACTTATGAAACCATCGGAGACTGTTTAATGAGTGCCTGCTCTGGCCCACACTTTTCAAAGCTTAAATCTTAAATAGAGCAGAAAAGAAATTCGCAACAATTTTGGGGGGGACTGTGCTGAAATTTATGGAGCTGTTTGGTTTCCAGGACTCCTGTTCCTGCTGGGCAATGCTCCGATGATGTATTACGGTAACATGTCATCAGGGCAATGGAGCTTCATGATGCATTACAGCAATAAGTCGTTTGTAATACATCATCAGAGCAGCTGCTGCCCCAGGTTGGGCGTCTCAAACAAAAAGTAGGCAAGCAATTCAATGCGCACCGAAGATGCTTTTCTTCCTTTCTCTCTTTCCTTCCCTTTCTCCAGGTCCTTCTCTCCTTCTTGCTCCCAATCTCGTCCTGCCAATAGCAATTTGCTGGTAGTTTATTCCTTCTGGCTCTCCCATGAAAATTCCTTTCTGGTGGAACCAATCGAGCACAATGCTCTGCACCCCGGGAACGCACCGCGAGGAAGATGAGGATGACTGTAATGAATTAGATGTGTAATCCCTTCAGACTGGTAGCCCAGGTCTGACAGTGACTGGCACCAGATGTTTAAGGGGAGACAGCTCACGACGGCGAATTGCAGGGTGGAGGGCAATGTAGGTCCTATCTCGCTAATTAAGAGTTAATAGTTAAACCCCCCTTTAGCTGTGCCCTGTTTTTAGTTCTAATGTTTTTGTTCTGTTAATGATATTAACAATTCTCACTAATCCATGGAAATATCCAAAATAACTTGATAAAGTGGAGTAAGCTCTCAGCCGCAGTAATGACAGAACTCGGGAGTCTTTAGGAAAAGGCTCCATCACCTTTCTCGCCTTTACTCAAAACCTGCTGGGGTTCTGCGGCCAGAGCACAGGTTAGGAAATGAGTTACTGGAAGCGTCCAGGTAGCAGTGGCAGCCTGGTGGCATCCCAAGCCCCATAATCTTGCAGTCGCCTTTCCAAGCTTTTCCCGTCTATTGGGCTTGACTTGGCCTTTTTACACATGTGGCAAACAGACCTCTGGAAACTCATCAAGTATAGTGAAACCTCCCCCTTTTTTTTTTCAGCCTTGAAAACTCATTTCACTCTGTTCCTCTTCTGCTGTTTTCTTTAGAGAGGGGGCCCAGGTGAAATGTTTCAGACCTGACTCCCGCCGTTTCCCAAGCTCGAAGGTACTTGGGCTTGGCAGTGCAGCCAGGGTGATGTTTCAGTACATGACAGAGGGAAAAAACAATTGGGACCAGATGTAGCCCCTGACAGAGCGCCTGGGTGTTGCAGCTAGCGTTAGGACTTTGCTCTAGAGCTATCTGTTGTTCTCTTCAGTGGAGGCTGGCTCGGGAGATATTATAATGTTCAGTGGGTAACCGCTGGATATACTGTCCATATGCACACACTGCAGAGTTTGTTGTGTTTCAAGGGATTGTTTTGATTATTTTATTTTTTAGGACTCCTTTAGCATCTAATGCCCTGCACTTATTAAATCACGCAGCACAGCGGAAAGAAAGAGAGGAAAATCACATCCATGGGTTGTTACAATGCATGAGGCATAACCAAGTGCTTCAAATCCCTGAGGGGATTACTTCGAAATCACCAGGCCACCTGGAGTTTCATTATGGCTCTTACAAACAGGCTTTTAGCAAGAAGAATGAGGTGGGGGGAGAAGGGGTCTTCTATTGAAGCACTGAAAAGAGATAAAGTTCAGAGAGCTGAACAATGGCTTCCAATGGGCTCAGCCGAGTCAGCTGAGACCAGGGACTGGAAAGGATTAATCAGAGCGAAAAATGTCAGCTTACAACAAAATCTTTAGCAAAGTGTCCAAGCCACAGAGCCCAGCGGAGACCAGAGTTAGTCATTCTCTAATCACGTACTACTTTTTCCCTTGCTTAGTCTGTGAGTCAAGAGTTTGGGGTTGAATCCAAGTCGTCTTTGCTATATCTGTGTCACAAGCTGTTCCTCAGCCCTTAAGTCCCATCCACAGGAGAGACCTCTCTTGCTCCCATGTATTTCCTGGCCCGTTGGTTACCCCGTGCATCCTCCTCTGTCACATCTTGTGCTTTTGGTTCATTAGATAGCACGTATGTCTACAGAAGCATATTGCATCTTTGGAGTAGTTTTAACTGGGATGGAGCAGTATGGTGCTTCAGTCTTTAGGAATACATTCAAAAGCTCCACTGCAAACTCTACGTGGTGAATTATAACCAAGGTGCGGTTTTGGGAAGCTGACCCTGCCCACGTGAAGGAAAGCCACTGTTCAACACAGAGCATTGAAGGACACAAGCATTTCAGATTTTTTGGACGAATGCAAAGCAAAGGTTCCATCACTCAAGCGATGGGATTAAATTTGCTTTCACATACTGTCCTGCTGCAATTTATTTTATTCCAGAGACAACTACAATCCATATGATGAACAAAAACCTGGTTCTTCTTTATGCTCTAAAAATAGAGAAAGAAAACACAACAATCCTTGTTCCCCCCAAAATTTCATTTCAACGGTAAGACATGACTTAAGGACAGTAAGACGCCACTGCAGTAATATGCACAATGTCCTTAATTTCAGGCCTGTTCTTTATGTCCTGAAATTTGTTCTGCTCTCTGAATTTGATAAAATACTTTTGTTTGAAAGCAGCTTGTTGCGTAGACCAAAACCTGTCCTCATTCTGGGTCAAATATTTCTTTTCATTAACAATGAGATGATCCTATTGATGTCCAAGTGCTTTTTCTGCCTTTACCTAGAGAAGAATTAAATTCAATGTGTAGGGGACTCCATTAAATATGCAGGACTTTGGACAACCAAATAGTGTCGGGTTTTGATTTTACACCTCAAGGCAACTAGCACTATGATTGCAGTCTGGTCGATTGTGCAATATCTACAAAAATGTAGCTGGCCACCTGCACACAATTGCCATGATTGCACGTGAAATTATGGTCATTAAGGAAGATATCTTAGCTTCCCTGAAGTTGGCAGGATTTCTGTGCTCCACATATAGGGGCTGAGGATTTCAAGAACGTCGTGGTGAAAGTTGCACTTTTCGTTTGCGAGAGGTCTTCCCAAAATCAAATTCCCTGAATTCACGACTGGGTATCAGTTCTTTTAGTCTGAGACGACGAAAGTTGCTCAAGTGATGTAAATCAAAATACATGTTTTTAAGAGACATCCTCTGTACTTCTCCAGATGGATGCATGTGGAGGGTTTTTATTTCTTAAACTGTGGGGAGGTTATCTCTTAAACCTAGGGGATTAGAGGTGAGGCTGTTAAGAGCACTGAGGGTGAACACAGCTGCTAGAAGTACTGGCACCCACTTGCATGGATGGCAAAAGTCGAGGTTCGATTAGATTTGAATGGCGCCCAGCAGTTTTGACTGCATCTTCTTCCCCTTTGAAACAGCTTTGCCACCTTTGTAAACTTATTTTATTCACGCTCCAAAAATTTCTAACATACATCTTTAGAGGAAAAACTGACTATATTAAACCTCTTCACCCTTGAACTCCTCTGATGCCTCTCCACTCATTACTCTCTCACAGAAACACATAATGCTAGGACTCTTGGAAGAACATAAGGTACTTTTTTGCAGTATTTTGCAAAATTGCAATAAGGAATCAGCAGGTAAAATCTTCTGGCCTACATTAAGAAAACAAATAACTGGCTACGAGGATTGTCTTGAACGTCACTTTCGATTAGAGTTAATCCTAGGTGGTGAAAGAATGGATGACGCATCTGTAAGATATGCTGGCACTTTTCTCAGGCTTTACAAGAATAATTCAGGGTTTCCAGTTTAGAAGTTTCTCTGTAGGAATCTATTATGTATTTAACTTATAACCGTGACTTATAAATATATACGCTACCTCTTATGTACTCTTTTAAATAACCTATCACTTTTACAAAATGCTTGTTTGCAGACCTAGACAAGAAAACCTAAAAGGATAAAAGGGGTTGCATGCGATAGCTTGGGCCAGCATACGACAGCAAGATTATGCCGGCGAAAAAACGTACAGAAGCTGAGAAACTAGAGCTGGAGAGTGCATTTCTCTCTCTGGATTGTTCCTTCAAAACCATCGAGGATTTTTATTCCCCTGTACTTTTAATAGCGTTGGTTGAAGTGGGGATTCCTGAACACCGCCCTGGGAATGCCGGAGTCTGTTATGCCTCTAATCTGCAACGTTCCACCTCCTTGGAAATGAGTGTCAGAAGTGTGAAACAGCACATACGAGTCCGTGCTGACTAATTCCTGTTCCACAGATGGAGGACTGAGGCCAGGCAGGAGTTTAGGAATTCAAATTCAGGGAACTCTAAGGTGACTAGAGTACGCTTTTTTCTCCGTCTCAACCTTTATCGTGTTATTGAGGACAAAAAGTATGCCATCAAATGCCTTTACTGTGGGCACTGGAATTAAAATCCCTCGTCACAAGCTTTCAACTGGAGGCCAATTTGAAACTGTTAGGAAAAAACCTAACCGAAAAATCTACTTACGCATTTGTTGTGTCACTCTGTTAAAAAAGAACAGCTGAACAAATTATCAACATTTTGTGAGGATTAAGAAAATTGATACAGGCTGACTCACTGCATGCCTATATAACCCGAAGTAATGTTAAAACCCAGGAAATGAGACTGGGACTGGAAAGGCTGAGAGAATTATTGTATTATTGTAGCATCCTATAATGCCAGATTATTGGACTCAGTTTTCCACTGCCAGTTTACGCCCTTGTAAATGTTGGAACATTCTTGCTCCAGCCTGATCACCCCTTATTCTTGTGGTGCATTGATGTTTCCCTCCAAGAGCTTCATTGCTCTACGAAAGCACAACTTTCATTAAATAATTCATTCAATTTAAGCTGCATATGCTAAATATCAGAAACGGATTAAAAATGAAACCATCATTACCGACTGAGTGTTATTGATCTATATTTAATACGAAGCAATGGATAATAAGATCTTTTAGCCCTGACAGGAAATGCGGGAGCTAGTAAATGCGGGAGCTAGTAAATGCGGTCTATGCATTGAAGAACTTCAAGGACGGAGAAGAAAAATCCAAAATATGTGCAAAAAAGTTAATTTAACACTAGGGAGGGAGCAGGTATTTTTCTGTATATTTACATCTGAAGGGAAGAAAAGGCGTGCATTCCCAACTCTCAGTGTTAACTCGCAGTGTTTGAGGGGGTGGTATTTCTATTTTTATCGCATTCAAAGTAGGGAATTCTGACACAGAATTTTCTTTTGTCTTTGTTTCTACTACTCTGCATACATGCCTATACTAGGAGAGATACAGCAGCCTTCAGCAGCCTTCTTCCTCGTAATAGGGTTTTACGCAGTACAACCCAAGCTGCTGGAAAAGTCTCGCCTCAATACCAGTTTTCAATATTAGAGACATTATTATAATTAGAGAGGAATCTGACCTGCAGAGAGGTCACTTTGGAGGCTCTGAATTCTGCCGGCTGTTTTTACATCTGGGGTTTTTGACCCAGCTCACTAAAATCTCAGCCTGCCTTCGCCACCTCAGTGGCAGGAGCAGACTCCGCATCCCTCCTGCCCTGTTCCCTGAGGCCACAACTTTCATTTTAGCCCCGGTGCTGGGTGAATAATCGATAAAACCATGCTGCATCTTGCTGGGACAGCGGAAGCACGGTGCAGCCAGTCTGCGATCAGCTGTTTCCCCCGCTTTGATCCTCTGGGAGCCCCCGGGAACCCCCAGACCATCGGCTCCACCGAGCCCTTTGTGGGCATTGTACATGGGGAAGGCATCACCTGTCAAAGTGAATGCCTGAAACCTTTCCCTGACCATGGGAAGCCTTTTGATGCAGCGGGTGTTGATAATTAGGGCCTAATTGAGTGATTAACAGCCCCAGCAGCTCATATCTTTAAGGGTATGTGAGGAGCAGGGGCAGCCTTTCCCTGCAGGTCCCAGGTCCAAGCATCTGAAGATGCATTTTTCCAGCCTCAGCAGGGTCATCGGCCATGGCTCCGGGTTGCGCTCCTTCTTGGATCAGGCTGTACGCGATCTTCACCAGAAAGGTGCAGAGCCAGCAGAATCATAGAAGGTGATTACATTTTCTCACGAGTGCTATAATCGCTTTCTCTAAACCTCTATTGACAATAACTGTTGCAGGAACGGGCTCCCATTTGCCAAGACACATGGTCTCTGCAGGCAATGAAAATCTGTCTAGATACGCTGAACTTAATTAACTGAGTTTGAAGAGCCTATTAAGGCAATATTAAAAGAAGCCTATCTCAGCAGGCCCTCACAGTGGGGAGACGCAGCAGAGCTTTCAATTTAAGACTTATTGCAAAGGTATCCTGCTGCCCAGCTCCATGGTCTGCCTGGGAGCCGTTTAATAGACGGCTTGGGAGCAGGGTAAAAGGGTTTACAAAGAGAGCTGGGTAAGTGGTGGGTATATCAAAGGAAATCAACCTGTAATATATTATATGCTCACTTTGTGGATAGTGGGGGAAAAGGTACGTAAATGGAGAGGTTATTCAGCACTGGATGAAACAAATGGTAGCATGGACGTGTTTAAAAATTTTAAAATAGGACTTAGGCAATCCAAAGATAAGCTTTTCCTGATAATTTTGGCATACTGCAGTACACTAGTAGTAAGTAGCTTCTTGCTAAAAAGTGCGAACTTCTCACATAAAATCAAAGAAATGCTTCCTGCATCTCCTACTTTCCTCTTCCTCCCTCATACATAAATTAGCGACTCTGCACTTCTCAAGAAAAATAGCTTGTCACTAGTCTTAACATAATTAGTGGATTCCGTTCTGGCTATAGGAGAATACAACAAAGGGAAAAAGTTGTCTATTGCCTGACTGATGAATAAGGAACTCTGGCCTGCAAACAGAGGTTCCCTCAAGCCACTATTTATTACAAGCTGCTGAATTGCAAAACTAGAGTAAAAATAACGGAAAAAAAAAACCAAACCCCAAAATGTGTTGATTTTGCCTTACTCAGTACAACCTGCAAGTGGAATGGTATGAAAGTTTAAATGTAATAACATCGCTAACAATAATTCCTATTTTTTAGGCAACATTCTCTCAATTTAGAGGGCTGCCCAAACAGTACGTGCAACTCTGTGAAACCAGTATTTGCGTTAAATTGAATGGTATGGAGTTGAAGTCAGTGTGAGTTAAAACCTTTAGACCCAGGGGAATGCTGTTGGCCAGCCCGAGGCCCAGCTCTTGACATCAATGGACTATATTCAAGTGTTTATTGAGATGGGAAGCTCAGTTTTAGTTCTGATGGTTGTAGAAAGAAGCTTGAAAACATGACCTGAGTTGACTCAAAAAATAAGGGGGCAGGTGGGAGGGAGAACTTCGTATTGTTATAATATAAAATCCCAGGGGTTTTAACTGAAACAAATGGCCTGGTTAGGGGGCCTGGTGGGGTAATGGGAGATTTTTCTCTCCGCCTGGGGCTGAATAGTCCTACCCATGCACTGGTAGGTAGGTGGATGCCGAAGGTTTGATGTTTGCTAGAGCATCTGCCATGAGACTGCTCAGGACGTGTACTGAGACTAAAAGATGTGGCTCGTCTCCTGCTTGTATGACTACGGGGGCCCTGTAAGAAAATTTTAAGTACTATTCTCGTTAAAAATTAATTCTAATTCATCAAAATCATCTTTGGATGGGGGTAATGGATGGTAGCTTCTGCTTCAGCCCCATCAGCCACTAGAGCTCCCAGTTTTCACTGGAGCAGCAGCTGCCTGGGCAGAGGGAATAACTGCCCCCATTTGCCCTGCAAATAACAGGGAAGAAATTCAGCTTCCCAGATTAGATTTCTTAGGCTGACAAATTATTTTTTTTATTCTGCATGAGAGGGAAATAGAAAGTCGGTCTTCTCCTTCTGCCAAACCCTACCACCTTTGCTTGCGATGCATTTAAGAACCCCAAGTGAAGGGGGCTTCCTCGGGGGAAGCTGTGGTGTGAGCAACATGAGCAAAAGCTGCGCAGGCTGGGCCGATGGAGAGCAAGCGCTTCCAGAGTGCCCTAACTCTCATATTCCCAATTAGAACAAAACCAAAATTATTATTTGCATGAATAATGTACCATGCATGTGTTTACACTGCAGTTGTTCCTAATGTTTTATTTTTACACCAAATAACAAGGGGCTGTAAAGCCCAGAATCCTTAGCTGGTTTATTGCAGTAGCTGAATTAAAAATAGAAGATCCTACTGAAGAATGTCTATTCAGTGCAGCTGAAGGATAATTGTGCGTGGCTTCAGTTTGTTTGGCATAGGAAAACCTGGTGTAACTTGAGAATTCATTACGAGAAAAGTACAGGACTCCTGCCATCTTCTAATGGTCTTCTTACAGCTTTAAATGCAAAATTTACAAGGAAAGTCTTAAAGAAATGACAGGAAAAATCTAAGAAGATAATGAAACTGGACAGGGAAATTAATAGAAGCCTTGGGTTCTCTAATCCATGCTGATTAATATCTTTTAGTTCCATGATCCTTGGTTTCCACTGGAATTGATAAACTACCAAATGTGGCTTCTCTGCTTTAAATCAATACAAAAAAATCTTAGTTGGCCTTGCTGGCCTATCTGTCATCTCGTTTCTAGCTGAAGAGTAGACATAACACTTATTAGCTGCAACAGCAAGGCAGACTATTTTTTCCAGTTGTATGTGAATTTCTTTTTTATTTTAATTCTGTTATGCCCAGAAGAAGATGGTGTGACCAGCATTTGAGATGCTAATAATTTTCAGCATGTTGCTAGAGCCAAGAGGTTTAATGATGGTCTTGCCAGATTTTTAAGAATATCCTGCCCTTAAGTATCAGTTGTCTTTCAGGTATCTTGGGTCCGGCGCCACAAATTAGTTATTGCTTTAGAAACTCTTGGCTGTCTGCTGGAGTTCAGGCAGTTCGTATAAGCCACGCAGGCGTATGGAGAGGGATGCACGTTGCTGGGTTCATTCCTTGCAGATGTGGAAATTGAGCCGTGGGAAGGGGAGCCCTCCTCAGCTGGGGACTGACCTCTTCCAAGCGCAAGAGCACTGATGAAGATGCTCCTGGGCACTGCCTCCAGGCTGGCCCTCGTCATCCCCAGCACAACTCCTGGGTGAGCATTCCCCAGCCTCTTCCAGCACAAATGCCCCCGAAAACATCAGCGAAAGAAGGGTATGTTTCTGCGAGCAGCTTTTCTGCCAGAAAATGGTAACTGTTGGCAGGGGAAGGAGGAGGCAGCTGGGGGAAATAATCCGTTCCCCTGGCAGATGGGCATCTGGAAGAGAATGTCTGTCTGCAGCCATCGTCTGCTGGGGCCGACCACAGAACCGCAAGGCCAGCCTTCCCCCTCGTTCGTCATCCGCAGCTCGTACTGCAGGCAGGAGGTTCAGAAATGAGATTATTAGTTGCATAAAATAGTTCTGCATATTGCAGAAATGAAATTATATTGCATAAAAGCAAGACTTGCCCTCTTAGTCCCAAAGGATCCTAACGCTCTGTATTTAAAATTAAGTGCATAACGAATTTGTCATGTTTTACTCCAAGGAAACGGTTTTCAGTACCAACCCTGGCACTTAGGGCTTAGAGCTGGCCCATCTAGGATGTATGGCTTCTTGGGGTCTTATCTTTCCATTTCTTTGTAGCGACCAGACAACTTCGTCTGCGATTAGCAGGACCCAGAAGGTTCCCAGGATTAGATTATTTGGGAAGCCCTCCCCTTTCAGAGGTGACGGTTGTTTATGTTCTCAGAGCACAGAATCAGTTGAGGGGTGTTTTTTTTCCCAGTGAATAACATCATGTTATTCTGTTCTTTTGACGCTGGTATCTGCAACACTGGATTATAAACATTATTGCTTTGCTAATGCTAAACAGCAGTGTATAGGCTCTGAGCTTTACTAGAAGTCCATCCCTTTTGCAGTTTAAAAAAAAAAACAAAACAAAGTTAGAGAACTGGTGGGGAAAGTCAAATAGGGAAAATGGGAATGATGTCACATTGCTGCTTAATAGTAAAATGAAAATGTGCGCTTATGAAACAATTTAGGTGTGTGCTGCATTGCAAGCATAATTCTCTGCTCTTTCGGATTTCTAATTTTCTATAGAAATTATTATTGATGAGTTGTCTTTAAAGGCAGTTTGTGGGATAGAGGTATCTCCGGACTCTTTTGCCTTGAATATTATTTACCATCAATGCACACTTAACCTTGCTTTAACCTGCGGCGCTAGATGCGTACAATTACGTTACAAAATCTGGTGGGCTTGCAGGGCTGCTCTTAAGTAGAATCTCTGAGCAGTCGTCATTGTGAGTTGGGTTTCTGTTTCAATTCTTACTTTTAAACGTGCCGCCTCCTTCTAAAAGCAAAAAAAAAAACCCCAGAAACCAACCATGCTTTCCTGTGTTTTTGCTCCATGCTCCCTTCCTCCATTTAGCTGCAGTCTATTTTCCTTCACACTTATTTGACATCATGGAAATTCAATTGATGCCAATAATTTATTATGGTGTATGTGGGAGACGTAGGTGTTTCTGTCATTAGAGCATTAGATCGCTTTCCCAGCCCAGCTCTCAGAAGCGGCGCTGCAGCAACCCCGGCGTGTCTGCCAGCTCCGCTGCCGTCCAAGCTCACTGCGGAGCAAGAGTTACAAAGCCATCCCCAAACTTGCATCTCGCACAGCTGGCAGGGCTGAACGCTGCGCTTGCTCCTCGAAGGGCTGTCACTCATTAATATTTAGATCTCTGTTCCATAGTAATTATTCCTCCCAGGTCCCCTCACAGGAGGGGAACTTGCTGGTTTGGAATACGAACATGTCATGATGAGCTACCCTCGTGTAAATATATCTTTCTTTTTTTTTTTTTTCAAATAAGCCCATAATTCAGACATACGTTGTGTTTATTTTTGAACATGGGTTTTTGTCAGGGAATGGGCAGCTCGACCTTACGCTCAACAGGAGAATGTTTATCCAAAGAGTTAATGCAGATGAGTAATCCGGGACGCTCCTGCCAGTTCTCGGGTGGTGGGATTCCCGTAAACAGCGAGACACTTTGAACTTATGGGGTTTACTTTATGTCATACTCCAGCCACTAAGACAACACGCCACCATGGAGTTCTTCCCTGTTAAACCAAAACACAGATTAAGCCATGGAAACTTAGGCTGAGAGTATCATTTTGGGGGACCTTCTGTTCATCGTCACGTCCTCTTTAATTCACTCTGTCTCGAGACAGGCGGTGAAGTGTCATTTGTGTAGTATGGTGGTTTATTACAACACTAGTAAAGCTGTCCTGGGCCTATGTAATACCTAGAGACATGGAGATGTAGGAGGCATAATTGAAGACATGTGAAAAGTGAGGGAGAATTGATCTTGGGGAGCCTGGGGCTAACGTTT
This sequence comes from Stercorarius parasiticus, assembly GCA_013396915.1. Lineage (NCBI taxonomy): Eukaryota > Metazoa > Chordata > Aves > Charadriiformes > Stercorariidae > Stercorarius > Stercorarius parasiticus. The sequence goes on along the minus strand of VWZL01005158.1, from coordinate 316,768 downwards.
GTGTGCATAAACTTTGTCCTGGTTCCTTTCCCTGGCAATTTAACCTTGGGCTGGTTGTCTCCCTGCTTCCAGTTTCCCTCCTCCCTGTGAGATGCCTGCTCTGAGGGACCAGGTACTGGGCTGGTGGGATCACTGCTCTGACCCTACACAGAAATTTCGACGTCCATACAGATCAGCATTCATCCCCTCTTATCTGTTTGTATCAGTTACCAGTACTGCCAGAAAGTCACTTTTAAAACTCTATTTAATGAAACCACCTTCATTTGTTGCGGGATGTGATTCTATGTGCAATAGATACCTTCTCTTGTGTCTAGTTTTCAAGTGGGTCCTAAAAGCTCAGTTCTGCCCGGTGGTTAGTGCTAATCATGGACATGGACTTGACATGGGAACCGTATCGATAAGACTCTCACAGATTTTCTCTGGGTGTTACACAGCTCAAATACTCTGGGATAATTGCTCAATATTAATACCATGCGGAGTTATTAGACTGAAGTATCCAAGAAATAACAGGAATAATATGCATCACATGTTAAGGACATTACATAATCGTTCTATTACACGGGCATGAGTCACTGTTAAAGTGCCCTGTATATCTTTCAGGGTGGATTAAGGATACAAGCCACTGGGTATCATGAAGGCTGCTACAATGCTCCGTAACGTCTCTAGAATGTGCAATGTCTTTTGAAAACAACTATGAAAAATAGCCATTTCTCATATGCAGTAAATAACTTGGTCACTGGGGAGGTCAACGGCTAAAGGCTCACATCCAGGTTGTGGATTAATGACCTGCAAAATACCAGTTTAAAAATAGGCTCTTCTTCCACTTAAAGACATGCAATAATGAAGCATCTCCTACCATTCCTTAGCCAAGTTTCAGACAGAAAAATGGGCTTTACCCTGGATGCACAGAGCTGAGTTAAGCAGTGATATAACGAACACTATGTAAATCAAGGACTAGTGGCACTGCAGCCTGTTTCTTATGTTGTCAGGATGTGGCACGCAGGACCAGAAACATCCAGGAGTCATTCTTTATGTCAGAAACAATCGTGAGTGAAAAGGTTGAGATTGCTCATGATGTGTTTACGTTGGTCCAACATCCGATGACAAGTCATAAATGTCCCTGCAGTGGACAAATTTCCATTGCAGAAAGGGAATATTTATTATGAGATTAAAAGGTATAGAATGGTGAAAGGGAAGGCAGAAAACCAACCTGTCCTGTGCTGGGAGGATCGATGAGGTGACTTAGTCCTTCATGTTTTGTGTTGTAATGTCCTTGTATGTACGCCCACAACTAATGGACTAGGCTGGGCTGCTTAGAGTAATTTTTCAGAGAATTTGGTGTCTTCAAGTTTGCCAAGGTGGTTTTGCAATATGTTAGGAGGCCCTGAATCGAAAAGAAAAAAAATCCTGTTCTAGCTCTGCTGCTTTTGCGTGTCTTTTTCATGAGGCTAGAAGCCATGATTAAAGGGATCATTTCGTGCCTCAAATAGGTAAAAGTGGAGGCAAACTGTGAGCAAAGCTCTGAAGAGGTCTCCTTTAATATAAAGTGACTAAAGGATGAAGGATATTCTGCCTTACCTGGCCCTGGAGATGTCTCTCCAACCTAACTGGGCTGATAACTCTGGGAACCTTAATACCATAAAACATGGCTTCAGACCTTTCGGTAGCTGTGAGCTGGTATCGGATATTTTAAACTCATGATCATCTGTAGAAACAAGAGTTCCTTTATGTTGATTACCCAGAATCACAGAATTTTCTTCAACTGGAGCAATTGATTCTGTCCTTCTACAAGGTGGTTGTCTCCTTTTTGCCCTGTGTTCCTGTTTCCTTCAAACCAAGCAAAAAAAAATAAAATTATGAAATTATGGTGTGGAGCTGTCTAGCAGACTAAGCTCTGCTACTTTCTTATCCTGTGTAGTACAGGACAGATGCTCTGTTTTTCAGTCTGCAAAGAACAAAGCTTCCTCCTGGCTTCTTTATTTTAAAGAGGAGCGGCCACCCACAGCTCCAAGGATGCCTACCGAGAGGAAAAATAAATGGCCAAGCTCCTCGCCAGACACGTATGCACAGAGCATATCTGTGAGGAGGAACTGTTTGGAAAGGAACATTCCCATCCCACCCAGGTGCTGCCATCAGCACCCGCGAGCCATGGGGAACGGCAGGGAGAGTGTGCTGGGATGGTAGGTAACCATAAATCACCCCTGGCCGAGCAGGGGCAAGGGAGCATTCAGCAAGCCAGACCTGTACAGATGTTGAAGCTGGTCATTTGGGAAGCTTTCAACAAGGGGATGCCAGCTCTCTTGCTTCATAGGAAGGCAAAAGTAAGCAGCGTTTGACTGGCTTGGGGCCATAACATCCAGGAACAATCCCACCACCATCCTGAACCAGCAAAAGATTTTTCTTCTGAATGGGAGAAGAAAAGTGTCGTTGAACCTTTTGCAGGGACCAGAGAGGGGGGTTTGCAATGGTTACCTTCTTCAAGGTGCAGTTGGGGGATTACGGGGTTGGCACAGGCTCGGTGACACTGCCAGCATGGGAGGTGTCTCCTCTCCCAGGCCCGTGGAAACCACTCATCCACGAAACAGAAGAAAGAATGAAAACGAAGTGAGGAGCCAAATATTTATTATTTCCACCCAGTTAGCGCTTTTTTGAACGTCCCCTTCTCAGCTAGAGCAGAGGCAATCCGCGAGCTCTGAGTGTCTGTAGTGCAGTTTGTCATCTGGGAGGCTAATTGCCACTACGAGTGGTTTGGGTTTTTTATTTTACATAATTGCTTTAAAACATGTAGAATACATGAGGTGGAAGTTGGATTTGGAGGGTTCCCATGCCTGTTCGTGGAAAGTGCCTTCCTAATTCGGCAAGGAACAAGAATCGGAGCAAGCTCCCTCCGAGGGTGGTGTTGGCTTCACAAGTCAGCTGAAACTTGAGAATCATGTTCAAAATTGTGAAACTCTTGCATTTTTTTTTTAAAGACTGTGTTTTCATGCCTTGCTTCTCTATGCAGACTGAAAAATTGCTTTTCCTTTTAATGGAAAGTTGAGACCCACCTACAAAATGTCATTAAACTTGGAATGAAGTCAATAGAGCTGGCAGCACAGACATCCCATTGCTGCCTCTACCATCACATTTTTTTCGTTCAGTAAATATTCGTGCAAAGTTTTTTACCTGAGATTTGAGAGCAAAATTGCAAACTCATATATTAGCGTAACTGCAGGCAGGAATTACTCAAAAACCTCAGTGTTTTTAATTATTAGATGCGTCGATCACTTTCTGTGTGATATTTGTAGTGGTTTTAATCTATCTGTTGTTTAAGGCTTTCTCAAAACAAAGGCCAGATCCTGCGCTAGGTCAACATGGTGGAGATCTGAAGAGGCCAGTGGAGCAACGTCAAAGCACATCAGCTTCAGATAGACCTAGAGACACTAAAGATGTGCACGTTTACATTGAACCAGGGTACATCTTGCATTGAACCAGGTTAATAGCAATGGGCAAAGGAAGAAAACGAGTGCATGTTCTGTGTAATTAATCTGGGAAACAATGTGCATGAAACTAAGCCTTGGAGAAGGAGTTGACCAGGCTCCCGGAGGAGCGAGTGGGTTCATGGGCTGAGACGGCTGGTTCAGCGCGTTCAGCTCTGCCGCCGCTGCCAACACCCCCCGTCCCAGACTGTTTGTTTTTCCTTTCATTCCTCTTGCTTTATATCCCAGGAGAAGCAAGTGCTGTATTTCAGCGTTTCATCCCTATCGTGAGCTATCGTGTAGTTTTAACTGGCAGCCTGATAGCAGCTTAATGCTGGAGATCAGTATGTTGTTCCCTGTTTTCCAAAAGCTCCTTTTATTTTACCTTTAATGGTGATAACTAATATGAACGCAACTAATGTTGTGTGTTATGGACGGGACGGGACGGGGGGGGGGGGGAAAAAAATTTTCTTGATTAAGGATCACGTCGTGATAGGTTTAATAAGTTACAATTAAAGCCACATGAAAGTGTGGGAGAGTGAAACTAAATGAAAAGTGGCACTCGGAGGTCCGTGAATGAGGTCTGTATTATTCATACTCACATGAGGCCGTAAACCAGTGTTCAACTTCGCATTTCAGGTTCAAACTAATGAAAACCTTAATGCAAACCTTGAGCTGAAGTGGCTTAGTTTCATCAAAACCATATTTTTGTGCATGGTTTCCACCATAAGTTAAACAAAATTCACATGAAGCCTTGTCCAGCCTGGTTTGAATGTGAACCCCAGCGAGTCTTTTCTAAGTCAAGGTTGGGATGTTGTGTGTTGGGGGGGGCGGAAACAACTCTCAGTTGCAATAGAAATGGGGGGGTGGGGAGGAAGTTAATGTGCATGGAAGTTATTACGTGCATTTCTATCTCATCATTTCACCAAGCATGTATGGAGAAGAAAAAAAACCCACTTGGGTTTTGGGTATGTTTCTGCAAGTTCCTGTTTACAGAATGTTTTCTAAAATCCCGCTCCCTTTAGCATAGAGAGTATTCATATAGGGAATAATTTTATTTGTTTTCATTTTATTTATTTGTTTATGTTCCACTAACCATATATGCTTAGACTCTTTGAGATACTTGAAGAAACAGGATGTTTCTTTCTCCAGAGTTGCTCCTGTTGAGGCATTTTCTTTCTCAGCTGATGTCAGAATCATCCGTTTATGGCGTAATGGAGATTGCTACAGCCAACTGGTAAACATTAAAATGTACGTTTAAAAAATGTCCAATTTTTTCATAGCTAATACTACTTCAAAGGAATTGGATGCGAGTTTCCTCAGAAATACTTTTTTCTTTGTCTTGGAGGTGGTAGTGATAGCCCTGCTTGAGGCTATGCCAATGAGAGACTCCCTCATGGAGTTACGCTTAAATCTTTTCTTCTTTTTCTTATTTTTAAGTGAATATGTGAGAAGGTTTGCAGAACCAGACTGTTGGGTTTCTGGAGGTAAAAGGACTAAGGAAAAAAGTTCTTGTTTTCAAAAAATGTTGCAAACTATATAGGTTACAAAGGAAAAAAAAAAAAGAGGTTGATAAACTTAGCAAGAAATCAGCATATGGAAATACTGTTTTATTTTTGGAACCTACATACAGCTTCATTTCATTTGAGAGTTATTCACAGATCCTGTTCCTGAAACCACTCTGGCTTTGAAAACTGCAGAGCCGAGGAGGCATGGGAGTGACCTCTCCGTCAGGGCACGCTGGCCACCGCTCGCCCCGGGGCCCGTGCCAGGGCAGCCACGGCCCTGCCCGGAGCCGGCGCCTCTCCCTCCGCCACGGCACAGGAGCGAGGGGAGACCACCGGCCTCGCGTCAAACCCAGATTAAAAAAAAAAAAAGGCAATTTACACTTGAATGCACTCATTACAACTTTTCAAGTCATGTAATTTTAGAAGCGCCTTGGGTCCAAAAATATGACAATGCATTAAGCGCAAAATCAAACTGTGGAGGTTCATTTTATTTCCATTAAATTCCACAGTGAATATTGCAGAAGCTTTGGTTTTATTATTGCTAATTCCAAGCATAATAAATATGTTTCAGGATCTAGGCTGATTTATTATCATTTTAAACAGTATGATATTTGCAGCTTTTTGTGAATTTACGAAATAACATCTATTTCCAGTTTCAGCCTTACTTTTCATTTAACGTGCGAGACACCATGAGTATTAAAATCAGGTATTTAAAATATAATAATTACTTTCCCTGCATCACTACCTATATCTTAACTTACTCAAACTGAGGGAATGTGGGAAAGATTTGTTTTTTCTTGTCACCTTGTCAATCTGAAGATTTTTTTTTTTTCAAAGGCGGTTAAAAATCATAGAACTGAACCATGGGGTTTTATTCAGGTTTCAGAACCCTTTTCTTCGTATTGTTTGTACTTTTTTTGTAAGTTCAGATAATGAAACTAGGTGGTCTTTTTATCATCACTTGCACTTTTTGTTTGTAGAAATCTAATACATTTCATTCCTGTTAATAATCATCCATAAATTACCAAATTGGAAATGGTATCAACATCTGATCAAAGCAGATGCAAACTTTTTTTAATCCATCTTTATGTCATCAATCACACCAAAAGTAAATGGTCATTTTAGGTTTTTATACCAACTTATTTGACTGATGTGAGGCCATTTTCTGCACAAATAACAAATCCCAGTCCCAAATGCTGCTTAAAGGACTTCTCCTTCTTTGTTCTGGGTGTAGAAAAACACACGTAGATATTTACCAGAGGCACGTTCACCCAAAGGCGAACTAAAGGAGAGAAATTCCCACAAGTCCATTTAGAAAATGTGTTGGCTTGTCTTTTAATCGGGCTAGTCATAATGAAGTGTAATCTGAACTTAATGGCTTGGCCCAGAAAATCCCCAACATGGCTCACAAAATTCAAGCTAACACCCAGACAAGTTTTGCTAGCAGGTTACTGAAAGACTGTTTGCTGTTTTACACTAATCGGTTCAGTCTGAAAATAAACAAAGGGTTGATCGGTTCCCAAACCTCTGACCTTCTGGTCCGGAGAAATGCACCAATAAAGTGATGCTGAACCCCTTTGCCCAGCTCTCCTGGGGCTGATGTTGCTGCACTTGCAGGAGGAGATCAGCTATTCCTGCTCTCGCGTGCTGACCTGAGCATCTGTGCCGCTGGTGGTGGTTGTTGATGTTAATGTGAATATTTCAGTCACGTAGCTTCTCTATGACCAGATCCTGACACCGTTCATCTGCTCTGAAACCCAGTCAGGACAGTTAACTTACCCAAGTCTCAGCATTTCAGGAGGAGCCTGACAGCCCGAAGAATTAATGGAGCGAAACGAGATAATAAAGTAACCCGCAGCTTTTAGTCCCTAAGTGATACAAGGGGGCAGTTGGAGTTTAAATAAAAGATAAAACTTTAAATCTTCAGGGGGTAACAACTCTGTCATTTGCTGAGAGATTCCTCTGATTGCAGCTTGCGTTGTTTTCTGTTCTTGCATATTTGTCTTTGACTTGATTTCATGGTTTTTTGTGATTCGCCTGTGTCTTGGAAGTAGTTTGTGGGGATACAGAGAGTGGCATTGCTGCACCGGGCTGGGACGGGATCATGGACAGCAATGCAGCTGCGTTTCTCCAGAATGATGGGACTGCCTCCTATATACTCCAGACTTTCAGCATACCCTGAATTTTATCAGTCATAGAGGGCTGGGATGTGCTGGGGCAGGAATTAAATCTTCCTCTCGGTAACAGCTATTAAAAACTGAAAATAAATCCCTCAGAAGGCAGCGACAGGAGAGCGATGTGGGCATTTTCCTTCCGCGTTAAAAGCACTTAGCATTAGATTACAGTCCTGCCCTAAATAATATCTGCCCCTGATTTATTCCTCGTAGTGGTTATGGGCTATGGGAAAACAATCCTCCTGCAAATTCCCATGTCCGTCTCTCTTCAGCTTACTTTGGAAATGCAGATCTGGGTTGTCTTCTCTCTTCCAGTTCAGCAATTCATGGAGTTTTTTATTTAAATCTGTGTATTGATTTAAAACCTTTTCTTTATCACAGCGTATTCGTCCAGAATGGTTGGGTAGATGATTTACTTTGGTGCTAGACCAATGTGAATTTTTGAAAGTTGCTGTGTTAATGTATAAAATGAAATTATTCTCCTATTTCTGAGAGTACAGCTATAGGCTTCTCTTCCTCATTGTCACACCGGAGGGCATCATGCCTTTTATATATATTTTTTTTTTTTCTTTTTGGAGAGATGCAGCGGTTCATAAGATGAGTCTTTATGATGTTGGCTGCTTCACTATTTTTTTTAAATGAGTCTTTCAAGGTTTTACTATTAGCAGTTAAAACTTCCTAGAGAGCCATTTGCCTCTTGAAAATTTAGCGACGTTCCACGCTGGGGTAAGTGGCAGCACCTCAGTCAAAGGCGGTACCAGACCTGTGAGGGGACACGAGGAGAGTCACGCACCTACAGTTAAACACACAGAAATGTAGATAGGGATGTAAGATTTTAACACCAGATATAAGATATTCTTCAGGACATAAATGTGACTGATGACGTATGCGTGAGACTGGTTTGTCACCTGTTGACTTTTTTGGAGAAAACCTTCCTGCGCTCATGTACAACATTTACCCAGTGGTTTGAAATCCTTCTTTGCAATACATTTTGTTGAACCTCCTTTCTGTCAAGAAGGCTGGTATAATCCTTTTCGATAGTAATTTTGCTCCTTATTTGCTAACTTTTATTCTGACCCTTTAACTGGATTGAATAGCGGTGCCGCGCTTTGCATCCCAAGGACTACCCAAAGGCAGGCAGTACCAAACAGCTTACAGATGCTTCAGAAGTTTGTCCCACATCTCTTTGGTTCAAGGAGGCATTGGTCACAATGTCCGCCTGAATCAGAGCAAGTGCCTTCAGGAAGGCAAGGAGGGAGGATCAAACTCAAGGGTAATGTCCCAACTTGGCACCAAAATCTGACCAAGCTAACACTTAAAAACAGGAGAAGGTGAAATAAATACCTTTTCAGAAATCTGTCCTCTAAACTGGCATCATAACACTGGTTATCGATCAGCACCTCTGGAGAGCAGAGTGTAAAGGCTGAGTGTTTTAAACGTGCGTTTCTGTCTCTTCATGTATTTCGAATCTTTGCAGACTTGCTTTGATTCTGAGTTTCCTCTCTGGGTGTAACGTTTTTACCGTTCAGTTACTAGTATGGATTCTGCAGTTTATGGTAGTTTTCTGCGGGGAGGTCCGTGGAGGTGCTCAGGTGCGGTGAGTGCCCACCAACCCCAACATCACCTGGGCTTCCCCTTCCCGGCGCCCTGCGTGTCCGTGCATTCACAGACGTCCGTGTGCTCCTGCGTACACATGCGGAGGTGGGAGACAAGGTAAGATTTGGCTTTTCGAGGGTCTGAGCTGTCGTTTGCATTTGTGAAACACAATTTCTGCTGGACTCCACCCCTTCTCCCTCCAAACCAGATGAAATATTTATTGGGTTGGTGTGTAAGGGCTCAGTGTTTCGTCTGCAGAGGAACAGGGGAGTCCTGGTTCTGACCAGAAATTTCTAAGACTTCTTTGTGGCTACTAAACGTTGGAGGAAAAACCACAAATTACCATTGCAGTGGGGCTGGGCCCTGTGTCCTGGCTCCAGAGCTTCCCCATTCCCTTCCCCCTCCCCTCCTGGTTTAAAGTGCGCTGCATCTGTGTCAATAAGTACCCCATGTATATGGCAAGGTGATATTTAATGTGCACGCAGTGTGTGCAAAATTAACCACTGGCAGGGTGGGGGAGTGAGGGAAGAGCAGGGTTGTAATTACACACAAAATTAAGCTATTACTGTGATTAAGATATTTCTTTAATACGTAGCCGAGGAACCTCCTTTCCCCCTAAACTAGTCACAATTCATCCCCTGTATGTCATTTTCTGGCTACTCCTAATTTTTTTATTTTTTTATTTTTTTTCCTTCGCCACACCTAATCCCTGTATTACCTGGGGTAGTCCCACCTCGCTCTGCCCATGGGCGAGGTGCTTCTGGCCCCAGGGTGACGGTGGCCCAAGTGGAGAGCCACCTCCCAGCATTGCCCTGGGGGACACCAGTTTGTTCCCCATCACTTTGACCAGGTTTCTGGGATCCTGGAAGCACTGAGCTCTTCCCAATCTATCAATCCCCCTGTGTCAGTGTCAGTCTGTCTCATGTTATCTTCTTAACCTTACCATGAGATTAATTTGAAGGTAGTTTTATGAATTTAATTAGTCTGTAGGCGAGTTGAGCATCCATAAGAGAATAGCATGATAGAAAAGGGATGAAAACAGAGAAATTTTTGTATATTCAATGCCAATCTGTGTTGGAAATGGGAAAGTGAGGAAAACCAATGCAATTCATTATTTTGGTGGGATGGGAAAGAAGAGTCCCTCCACCCAGCGTCTCCAAGGAGGAGGACAGCAAGGATGGCAGAACAAGAGTTCAAAGATATGCATTCAAAATAGAGCTTTGCTGAGCAGCCTTCCCTTCCTCGTCAGCACATACTTGAGTCTCAATGCTGTAAATGGCGTGAATTTTTGGGATGATTGTTAGAACCACTCAAAACTTTAAAACATGAACTATTGTACTCCCGCACACAACATTGCTTGCATTTCATCCCGTTACAGATGGCCCTGTTTCACACTACTTTCCAACATATTTTGTAAAGTAAAAATGCTATATACGTGATTGCTTGACAAAGATTTGGTACTATTTCCAGTAAAATTTTCAACAAACGTGGCTTAAAAAAAGTCAATTGTTTATCTAAAAAAGAGTATTTCAACAATATATCATCACTTCCAGAAAAGTTATTTTCAGGAAAATGTCTTTTTTTTTTTTTTTAATGAAAATATTTTTCTTAGAAATAACATTGGTCAGCTGTATTAATGATATTGGGAGAGTTCGAAGTGACAATGAGCAAACCATGAAAAATGGACAGAAAACAAACACAGAATCACTCCAGTCCTGGACTGCTTTTTAGTTATATTGGAGACTTTCCAGGGCTTCCATTTTTCCACCAGTGTTTAATGGGCTCTCTGTTTGCATTTATGTTTTCCTGATCTTTCAATCTGCAGAAATGGCTGCTTCTGGCAGGACTCTATTAGCATCACTCCCTTCGTCCCCTCTTTTGAGGATGTGCGCGCCTCTTTTTTTTCCTGAGGTGGTAGGAAGGAAACACCCTGATATGAATGCGTAAAGGGTAAATAAGAAAAAAGTTTGGAAATCGGGGGTTTCAGAGACTCTGTGAGACTCCATCAGTGGATTTAGCTTGAACACGCACTCCCTGGAAAAAGTCCCTGCCCCAGAGGGTTTATGCCAATTAAAATTTAAAAATGACATCAGTGAAATTAACCTAAATTTTGCTTGACCTGGAATTTAGGTCAGTTTAGATCATCGTCTTACCAGGGCTGTCTAAGATTCAAAACCACGCGGAGAGCTACAGAAACAGAAATGTACTTCAGAGCAGAGGTGGTTCCTGCAAAGCCAGCGTAGAGGCAGCTACCGCCTGTAGTGGGCTGATCACCAGTACTCCTCTTGCTGCCCATGCCGATATGAGACACTGTCCAAAGTATGGAGAAAGAGTGCACAATCGGTACCTGAGGGCACCAGCAGCTGAGTGGTGGCTCACCAAATGGACGTGGCACACAAGGCAGCATTACCTTCTTCCAGGAGAGCCGGATCCCAGACGGGCAGTGTTGGCCTGAGCGTGCTTGGGGGGAAGGCAAAGCCCCATCAGGTCTGTCAGCACAAACATGACTCCTTGGCGCTGTACCCCAATGCTTGGCCGGGACCTTAGGTGGCTCCTCAGCCTGCTGGGGTTTGCTGTCTTTGACCCATAGCGCTGCAGTATCTGAAAAGGTAAGGGATGGTGTGTTCACTGTGTGCCAATCTGATTGGAATTCAGTGGCAAAGCTCCCCCAGCTTCACACTCGTGGTACTCTTGTACCACTTTGTACAGGCTCTAAGTACCAAAAGGGCTTTTTCAAACTCCCCTGTATGTACACATTGTGCCTACCTCTAGGCATGTGTGACGGGAAATGCAATGAGCTCCCCTTGCTCGGTTGCACTCTCTTATTTCCTGAGATCATGATATACCCACGGCTTGCTCATTGGATGAGCATCAAAACCACTAAAAAGATAAAAGAAACCATCAGTTGCCCACTCCTTCCGATGCTCTCCACCTTGTAGTGCAGCCTCTGTGGTGTTCTGTTTGCAATTTTTCTTGTAGCAATTTGTGCGGTGTTCGTCCTTGTGCATAATTCTTGGCAGTCATCGGAATAGAAAGAAACCTCATTAAAGCAATGGAGACGGCTGGTCGGCGTGAGCATGTTAAGTGTCATCTACATGGGCTGTTTCAGGGACTGCATTTACAGTCTGGCCATACCTGCTTATTCCTTCCTTGAGCCCCCAGGATGGACACGGGTCCAAATTTATGTTCACAGAGCATTTAACCAGCAGCATAATGCTTCTTTCTTCGCAGAGTACTGCAGGCTTGCATACAATTAAATATTTTCCACTCCTCCGACTAAGACAAATGGCCCTTGCAAGCAAGCTCAGTACTTTGTCCTGCAAAGCTTGTTCTGATCAAATGGTGGCAGTAGGTTGCTTTGTTAGAATAATTCCTCCATGGATTTACATGCCCCACCCTCATGTAAATAGAGTTGGGATTTAGAAGGTGTGAGCTGGCATGGCAATGAAGTCTGCAAAATGTAAGCTGCAGTAGCCCTTTTTCCAAAGTCTTGACAGTAAGCAGAGTTAAATAAGAGACTGGGATCTCATTCAGTATCTGTGAGTGGGAGAAGTGTTGGGGAAAATAGAGTCATGTGTTGCTCTAATCCATTCCTCCCTTAAAGCTCGCTGTGGTTTTCGTTGTTTTTGTTTGTTTTAGTGTGGGTGTTTTTTTGTGCTGTTGGATGTGTTCCACAGGAATAGCTGTGAATTATCACGGTATCAGTGCAGGGGTGTGGGTGGCAGAGACTGAAAGCTATCTCGGTGTGTGTTTCCTAATGTTGGAGCGATGCGAGGTGACCTTTTCAGAGCATCTGTCCAGAGAGGTGAGGGCTTCCCAGGACTTAAGTCACTGATGGTCCAGAATACGCAGTGCCACACTTGGAAATGTTCCGGGCTAATTTAGCTATATGCTCTTGTTCTTCAGGACCCAGTCCAAACTCAGACTCGATGAATCTCGAAAGAGATCTCTCTCAGTGTTGGGTTATCCCGTCCCTGGCTGCTGTAAGGTGTCTGCAGCTCTGCTGGTACCAGTCGTTGCTGGGGTTCCTGGAGCACAGCAGCACTTCTGTAGTTCCTGCTGTCTGCTGAAAGCACTCAGCCCTGCAGCCCTCGTGGTAAGCTCCGTGACCACGTAGCTTGGCAAAGAAGCAAGGAGAGAAGGTCTGATTGCCTATTTGTTTAACAGACTGAATGATGGAGGGTTTTGTCTCTCAGCGTCTGTCTTCGTTCGTGAAGCAGAAACCTCGGGTGCTCCTTTCCCCCAGGAAATGCCTAGCACAACATACCTGCCATTGTCATGTTACAAACAGCTATACCACATGAATAATACCAATTAAATTTGTTCAGGAACTTTAGGTAGTGATAAGGACAGTGCCCCACCCTTGTGCTTTAATAGTGGGACAAAGCTGCCCGGATTATGCCACTCCTTGGCAGGCACCGGAGATCTGTATGTGCAGCTGCCTGGTATTAAGAGATTAATTATTAATTTCTATAGACCCTCACATTAGGTGATTTTTCTTATTGTGTTTCACAGCTACCTGTCAAATTCTTCTTCGCAAGTGGCATCTTTTTGGTGGTACTTTAAACTGATGTGTTGACATCTTTCCAAGAAAATAAAAACCGGTGTGAATTGTTCTCAGACTTTGCGTATTTCCTGAGCTCGGTTCAAAGCATCGATTGCCCCAGGGCAAAGAGAGGACACGGAGCATGAGCACTGCCAAACTGGGACTGCGTTCAAAAGGGGACTTCTTTGTATCTGAGTGAGGTCTGGATCAAACTCTTGCAAAAGGAAGGCTGCGGCACTGAAATGTAGTCAATCCGGGATGGTTTCCTACCTGCACTGCGGGATGTTACACAACAGTGGGCAAATGGTGAGATGGGATTTGTCTAACCTAACCATAGTCATCCAAGTTATGTAGACTCCCTTGACAATCAACAGGAGGATGAATCATCCCTCTGTTAGACAACTGTCCAAGATGAGTGGGCTGAATTGTCTTCTGGGTATGTCTGTCTCCTCCATTAATTGCAGAGAGTTTAGGTAACTAGTTTGGACTAGATGCCTAATTTTTAGATGGCCAAAGTGAAGGAAAACAAATCCACCCAAAATCTCTCTCTGCCTCAGCCATCCATCTGTAAAATGCAGGCAGTTTGCGTGCTTGGATTTTGATAGTAAACTCTTCATGGTATGGTCTCTCTGGAGCTAACGCTAGGTGCACCGTTCACTAAGAGAGGAAAATGGAAACCCACATTCACTTCTTCTTTCAGATGTGAGCAATAGTTGTCAAGAGTTACAACAAGAAGCCTTATTTATTTGCTTTGGTTTCCTCATGTGGTCGTCTTAGATTTGTTACACAAACCAGTAGTTTATTTTTATTGTGAGTAATCTCTCTAAAAATTTACAAATATGCACAATGTTATTCAGACATCAGCAGAAGGTGTGGAGAAGCTGCCAACCCAGTTTGGCTTCCAAACACAGGGACAACTAACATGGAAACCCTCTTGCCCCACAGCTTTTTAGCAGGAGGAACAGAGCTTTGGTTCAGGACAGACGAAGTCTTCCTTTGGAAACAGACGCTGCCTAGGTGTTATCACCTAAATCTGAACCCTCTACTACTCCCAACAGGAATTTCCATTCCCAGTTTCCGTTTCCTCTCCTGTGGATACTCACAGGCGTCCTGATAATCTCTACCACAGCAACACCATGCTTTTTTCTTCAGAAAAAACCAAATGCTGTCAGTGGTGGGTTGAGCCACCTAGACGTTCTGGTCCTCAAAGAAAACCTGGCAATGACCTCGCACTCCATCTAACCTCACCTCCGTTCAGCGGGCAGAGGCTCCCCTCGGCTCCGTGTAAGATACAATCACATTTTGTTTGTTCATTTGCCAGGTTCTTGCTGGTTTAAAGACATGACTCCATTAGGCCACTCTGGGTCTAGCGCGGCGTCTCCCAGCTTGGGCAGCTGCCTGGGCTTAGGTGATTGATTGGAGCTTTGATCATGAGAGTCAAGACAAGTCTGCAAAGGGTAGCCGTGCTCTGTAGTCTCTCCGCGTCGAGCCTGACTATATGATTTGTATGAGTATATGTTGCCATATACTTCTAGATTAATGTGCTGCACTCCCATATGAAATAACCCTGCTTCCTGCTGAATCAGAAGACTTGCAGGTATCTTTACACAGTTACGTAGCATGTTTAAGGTGAAAGACTAAAACAAGCAGTTACCCAAATACTTTGAGAGAAGGAGAGCAGGTACAATCATTTTTTCTTTTCTTTTTTTTTTAAGTTTTAACTTATAAGGCAAGATGGAAAGCACGGTCCATACGTCAAATTGGCACCTCTCAGGAACTCCTCTTTCTTCAGCCAGCTTCACCTATGGTTGGAAGCAAAACCCCACTATTTCTAAAATGTATATGTTCCTAAAAAAATCCCCTGTTATTCCTACCACTTTTTACCCAGAACAACAAGTACGAACAACAAAAAATGGAGGCATTGCAGCCACAAGAATGTCCTTATTGTTCTGTACACATCACTGTGTTTCCATAAATACCAGCCCAGCTGCTGTTGAAATAATCTTCAAGTTTCTTACTCTATTCTGTTCTGCTCATGTGTCCATATTAAATGGGTTGTTTTCATAAGGCCAAAATACCTCTTTCCAATGAACTGAATTTAGCATTCAGCAAATGCTGCTCAACCATCCCTCAGACCATTACGTTTGTAAGTTATTTTGGGGGTTTGGCAAAGCCATTAGCATCAGCCTCAGAACAGCCCTTCAAATTGTGTGCTCAGCTAAATTCACTTAATATAAAAAAATATTTAAAAGTCCAACCAAGTCGCCCACCTTCCTTTTTGCTTCCCATTATATGGGATTGTTTTCAACTAAAATACCATGTGGGTGTATATATTCTACTACCTTGTCCAAATGGATGTGGATATGGATTATTATGATTAATTTGCATGCATTTACATTGTTCTGAAGAACGTTTTGGGAAGGGGAACGCGTACCTTACATTTTATATGTTTAAAAAATTAAAAGTATCCTCTGGTTTTTAGGAATCTAGGGTCATTGGATTGGAGGGCATCAGCTGAGTCAGCAAGTTTGTAATCCCCACCAGCCTGAAATGGTCACGTAATCCCTAGCTAGTCCCCTAAGATCCAAGGAAACATCCAGTCCAGAAACAACCACATACTGCGAGTTTTAAAACACCTATTTAAAAACCCAAGTAACTGCTTGCTGTCCTGTATGAAGTTGAAAGACAGACAATCGGTAGAAATGCCCAAAGTGGCTGGTGTTTTAAAAAAAACCTCAAGGAGTGTTGCTCTTCTGTCTTTAGAAACCCCAGAGAGTTGCCCAAAATGCCCCAAAATAGGGCATTTTAAAAATCACCTGTGATTTGACCCTCATATGATGGCCTCTCCAGATGTATGGACCTGCAGTAGGAAGTATGATGTTTCTGCAACTTGATACCTACAATTTTATCATAATTTTTAATGTTTTATCCTAAAGCCAAAACTGCCTAGTTGGTTCATAAAATTAGGGTTTAAGGCTGATTTTCGTTTTATTTTTCCCTATCTATTTCTTGTTTGCAGTTCAAGAGGGAATACAAAATATACGTAAAACATGATAGCGGAAAAGCTCGGAACTGGGGATCAACAAAAAAATTTCACTGAATAACTTGAATCTGGGCGTAAGATTTGATTCAGATTCAAAGGAGGACTTCTGGAAACTGAAATGAAGTTCAGAGACCTTTATTTGTTTTTTTACCCTTCTGCCACTCTTCCTCTCTTCTCTTTGTCTTTTTAGTTTCATCATTATGTCTCTCACCTGTTTTCCTGGTATTTCCTTCTCAAAAGAAGCATTGCCGTGTTTTCTATGGCTGTTAGTCTACTTATAGGCAAAAACTTTAGGTAGCATATAATTTTGTTTTATCTGCCCTGTGCAGGACTGAGGATGGGATTGTGGGAGCTTTGCTGGAGTTGGAGCTGGTCATCTTGGCTCAGTTGGGATGAGCATCCAGCAGGACGGATGCGCCCCTTGCAAGTGTTCTCATCCCACACAAGCTGGTGCCTCCTGCTTTGAAGAACAGAGCGGGAGCTGAGACAGTGAGCAGACTCCAAGTGTCTACTTAATAGAACAAATAAAGTTTCTCTCTCTTTCTGAGTTATGTGGAATCACAGTTTAACTTCTGTGTTCCCATCTTGGAGACAATGCTGATGTTCCTCACACTGGCCGCTGTTGATCAGCTCCTCGTTCATGTTTGCCGGCGTATCCTCTGCGTGACGGCCGATGCTAATCGAGGCACTGCGAAACCTTGCTGCTGGGTCAGAATTGTTGGCACCTGCCAACAACAGCAAAATCAGATTTTCAAATTTATGTTCCCGACTCTGTTTCTTCAGCTGATGCTCTCTTCCCAGTCTCCACGTGTACCCTAGGTGCCTGTGGAAGAGGCCCAGCATTTAAGCTGTAAAATCCAGGGGTTGTTATCTTATTCTACAGAGACTGGCTTCTTTGTGTCACCGCTGTGTTCCTGGCCAGGAAAGCCATGTGCTGAAACTGCCCTCATGATACCTAAATAGTGGATAAACAGAAACGTTTAATTTTCACTGCTAGTATCATTCTCCAGACTCTCTAAACAAGAATATCATGAGCTCCTGATGGATGGATGAACGCTGCCTAATCAAAAGTGCAGAAAGAGGGTTTTGTTGGGATTTTTCTCTCTCTCTCTCTTTCACTTGTTAAGTAGATTAAATAAATAAAAATAATTCCCTTTCACTTGTGGTCCAGTGTAAGCAACTTTATGACGTTTGTTGCCTTGGGATTTAGACGTTAGAATATCCTTTGGTTCCAATATTTTCTAAAGATTTGCCAGCAAACATTGCTCTCTAATTTGGCTTAATCTGCACATCATGGAAGATGGGAATAAAAAAGACCAGGAATGCTTCTGCATTGCTCATACTAGTTTACCTTATTCATTTAAAATCGAGCTGGAACTAATGTAAGTAAGGACTGAGTTTGCATTTAAAAACTGTATTTTCATCTAATATCATCTGAGAGGTTTCCTTGGTAGATGGACTTCTGGCAAACTCCTCCCGTGTCCCTGTTTGCTTCTTAGCTGTGGTGATGTCCAAGGAAATCGAGCTACCAGATTTGGCTGATGGTTTAAGATTTCTCCAGATATCTGGCAGACTCAGTATGGAATTTTTAAAGAAACTTTTCAAGTAGATACGATCTGACCCATAAGATTCAGATCAGCTTCGGGGACGTTCAGGATCTGTGGCTTTGGTTGGACCCATCTTATCCTTTAATGTCATGGTTGACAAGTCCTCCTTGTTCCAACGTGCAGGTTGGCTCTCAAAAAAAAATAAACAGTGGAAAAAAACTTTTCATATGGACAAAACATAAAACCATTCCCATGTTCTGTCTGAAATTTTCCAGGGGAATTGGAACCCTCTGAATAGCCCTGTGAAAGACCCCAGAAAAAAATGAAGTTTTATTTTGACCAATTACCCCAAATTTTCAGGAGAGAGTCACTGCTGGGATAGGCAGGTGTGATTCTCCTGACTACGACGACTGTTTTGAAGGTAAGGTTGCAAATTTATTGGTTCTATTTTCAGTGAACCGTTTTTTTCCTACACTGTCCAGAGCAATCTGTTACGCGTGTAGCTGGCATGTACAAGAGCATAATCTTGTCACTTATTGCCTTTGTTCCTTTCCCTTCCTGATTTTAGTTTATTGCTCTTGCCTGTTGGGAACTTTTTCTTTTTTTGGATTCCAAGTACATCAAGACAAGAGTAATGTGTCATCAATCTGTCTCTTCCAACAGTTGCATTATATGCTTTTCTGCTTGGCGTGTGGGTGGAAGAACAAGCTGGAGTTTTTTTCATGGATAATCTCTATGCCAACAAGCAAACACTGCATTATGTATAATAATAAATAATGATTCACTGAGATGATGTTAGCAGGGTCCAGAAGTGCTAATGAACCTCATACAAGTTCACATCTCATACAATCGCTGCTGAATCTCCAATCTCCAGTGCTTTGGAGGGAATAAAATAGCACAAAACACAGAGCCAAATCATGTGTTGGGGAGGGGAATATTTATCTTCCCTGGAGGTGATCAGCAAAAAATATGATGCCTGAGATCAATATGATGTAAGTGTGGTGCTGACAAATAAGATAAAGAGCAATAACACTCCTCTTTAATGTAAAACCGGTATAAATATTTCTATGAAATTTTCATCAGCAAAGTTGCCTTGATAGAGGTCTTGGTAGATATTCAGATACATCTGACTTAATTTTAGAGCATCTAGGCTTTCCGTCCAGTAAATGGAGAAATCTGGGTATCTTCAGATGGTGATTCAACCCATCTGTCTTAGCTTGGGATGGGATAATTTATCATTTAGTAGAACAGTCTCTCTCCTTTGATTCCAGCTGGATAGGCCTCCTATCTCTGATTAAAAATGTAAATATTTGATGGATATATTTGAATGAAATAGATCTGGATTTATTTATAGAAAATGGAAAGTAGAGTTCCCTTGTTTGCTTTGCACGTCTTCTTTTATTTTATTTATTTACTTATTTTTTTCATTTATAACAACTTTGTTCCATATCTGGCAAGAAAAATCCATCGTTTCACTTGGGGGGAAAAAACCAACTTTAGAAAAGCCAAATCCTCATCTGGATCTACATTTTCCAGCACATTTATGAGTCCTGATGAAGGTGGTGTTCTCCTGAAGATTTTAAGCAGATAAGTTACCATGAATCCCGCAGCAGCAAACAAAAATAGACACAATCAAAATCAAAGTATGAATTTTATATGTGTATTACAAACTGTTTGGGCATTCTACTAAATCCTCTACAAGGTATTCAGGTAGTTTCATGCTGGTGGAAATAAAGTGAAGTTCTGCAGTTGATTTTCTTTGTGGTGAATTTATACTTGATGATGATGATCAACTAATGTTGATTTCCACACAGTCGGTTTCAACATAAGCCAACAGAGCTGTCTTACAAATCACTGCCTTTTTGATGACAGGACAGTGAGATGGCAAGGCAATAGGTATAAATTAGACTTAGTTTACTTAAGAAATAAGCCTGCATCATCAACATAGGAAAGACATCCAGCACCACTTCTACCACAAGTATGCAGTCCAAGGAAAGCAAATAACTAGCAACAAAAATCTCAGAAGGAGCCTTCCTAGGGCATTCACAGGTCCTCTTGGAAGGATAAAAATGGTCCATGATCCATCATTCATAAGTTCACCGATCATATCGGGCTGTTTATAAGCAAACTTGGTTTCATGTGGTGCCAGACAAAGAGGTAAACACTGTCTGGTGCTGGCAAGGAACATCACAACCCATATTGCGCTGCGCTGCACTCAGACAGAATACGTGGGAATGAGGTTTTTTATTTTGGGCCTGAATAACAGTTTAAATCACTGAAAAACATTGTTTCGATACAATATTGGGAGAGGTTCGTTACGCAGCTGGGTTGATTTTTCAGTAATTGCTTCTGCAAGTCTGTAGCTGACTAAAACTGTCAGCAAGAAAAAAGGATGTGTTTGGAAATGGGCCTGCAATTTCCAAGGATTTCAAGCTCCTGGGATTGCTCCCCTAGGTGAGGGGAAACAACTGCTGTCTTAAAGGCAGGAAAAACACAGCCAGTTAGCAAGTTGTTTATATTAGAAACTATTGATACCCTCATACTGTGCACAAGGTACAGAAAAGTAACTTGGAATGGGATAAAAGAGACAAATTTGTAATAACATTAATAAATGCTTCCAGCAACAATAGCGTGTAGGCACCAGGGATTAATAAAGGTATTAACCTTACCCACGTTTTCTTAAACTTAATATTTGATAAAACTGATAGTCGTGTGTATTTCCAAAATGTTCAATATCTAAAAGATATGTCCAGCACTGTGTAATAAGACTGCAGCGTTTTAAAACCTTTCCCCATGTAGAGATGGAGCACGCGTAGCCTCTGAGCCCAGCAGAACGTGGCAGCCGTTTCTGGCTCTGCTATTCGCACCAAATTGTTATATTCATAGAGCCACGTCTTTTGCTAAAATAAGTCATGACCCATCTCCAGTGAGTACAGCTTGAGCTAGACATAGGAGTTAACCGTCCCTGAGCGTTGGTTTGTCCATCTTGCTTTGCTCAGTGGTGACTTTTGACAATACCAAAGTGAAACGACGAAAGCAACCGCCTGCGCGATGCCCCAGAAGACAAACCCAGCTTTGCCTCCTCCTCCCTACCCAGGTAACGAAGCTCAAAGGCAAGTCACTCTGCGGCGTTTCAAATATTCACCTTGACCAGTAACAAGAGATCAAGATAGCTGAATTCTGGTCAATACGTCGTGGCGTGGGAGAACATTACTTTTTCCCTTATTCTCTGAGAAAGCCATGACAGTGCCTGACGGGTGAAATACCTATGGGTTTATCTCTCTCTGCCTGTATGTGTCTGGAATCGAGGAAATCAGGATAAAAAGTTTTAGACTGTATTGTAGTTAGGTGGAAACTCATTGCTCCCCTTTAATAGCATCCATTTTTTAATCAGCAGGATTTTTTCAGTAAGCACGTTGCCATTTATTTACCCGGCGAGAGAGTTTATGGCAAGGTTGGTTGGTTTTTTTCCCTAAGCAACGCTAATGTTTTTTACGTGTACTTTAATCTCAGCCCCAGCTTTGTCAATATTTGGTCTTATCTTAAAGAACTCCAAAGCAGGGACGAAAGAAAGCAAACTCTCCCTCCAGAAAGCAAATATCAACTATTTAGCTACCTCAGCCAGAAAGCACTCTTTGGACAAGTTCAGAATAGAAATGGCAAGAACGCCTGGTTCTCCAGACAGACCTGGGCTGTGGTTTGAACCCACTGCCACCTTCCCCCCAGTGGCTGCTGAGAGGGAACAAACGTGGCTTTTTTGGCACTGCTCCATGAGCTCCCCAGGCAGGGGGGATGGTGGCAGAGCATCACCCGCTGCACGGTCCCCGGAGGTAAAATCTTGGCCATATTAAACCGATGTTTCTTTTACTATAGGCTACAGGAACAAATTGTCACCTCTGCCCTTTAGAGCCTGAACGCACAATTCAAACACTCCTTAATTATGACTGTTTGCTGCAAAGACTTCGGGACTAAATTGCAGCGCGGGAGGCAAGCTATTGGAACCGAAGGATGATTTTTAGAACAAGAACTACTGGGTGTAAATTGACAGTAAATGTATTTTGGCTGGGAATTGAAATGAGGATTCTGACCACCAGAACAGAGAGGCTCTGGAACAATGTTTGAGCATGAGCAGTGGCTGACAATCTACCTTTTTTTTCAAATAAAATAAAAAAAAAAGAATGGGTTGCATTTTAAGATAACCTGTCATTTATTGTGATAGTTTTGTGGTGATGGAGTACCTATCATAGGTGCAATATCCATTTGTTTCCATCGCACACTTCTGCTGCGTATCACGCGGATGTTACGATGCATGTGCAGATTAGCCTTCAGTCTGTTAAACTTTCCCACAACTCGGAACAGGCAGTATAGTGGCAAGGGGAGATACAGAAAGAACTACACGGGCAAGACACATCAAATACACATATACACTTACCTCACAGAATTACTGATATGGAAATATCCCATTACGGATGAAAAATCAGAAGGTTCCTGAGCACATCATGTGTTGGGGACTTCTCATACAGCGCAGTTTCCCCCTTGTTAACCCACTCATTAAAGCAAATTACTGGGCTGTGCAGGGAATAACAGAACACTGTGTGTGTGAAAGCACACACTATTCACACCCTTTTTTCCTAGATACTTTAAAAAAATTACTCAAAAATTCATTGAGTTTAATACCCTGTACCAGTGGTAGTTTTAGTTCTTGCAAATCCCTTCCAACTGCCCTTTAGAAGTGCAGGCTCAGAGCATCAGCGTCAGCCTGGTTTTCCAGAATGCAGCCCTAGAAGCAAATTTGACAAGCAGCAGCAGATAAATGTTTTGTAATTTCTGTAATTTCCTTACAGTACAGTGATGGTCATCGCTAGAGCCAGGTTCTCCCAAAAGACTACCACAAAAGGAAGAATACGGATGGGAAAAGGGAGTAAATGATACTCTAATATGACTGTAGGAACCATGCAGGACTGAACCCTAAATTTCAATCACGCTGATATCAATGAATCTAGTGGAGACTAGTGGCTAATTCACACATAGAAATACCACATTAAATTTGATAATAGGTCCCTGAAGCAGAAAGCTATAAAGGATTTATATACTCCTTTGTGTAGTCATAGCACCAGAGAACCAGACTGGGTTAAAGGAGCCTATGTGTTAAAACTTCACACTTTTATAATCCCCCTTCCCAGCTTTTATGTATCAATAGTATGCATAATGTTAATGTTGTGAATATCCCCTGCCTGAGCTTTCTGTTTTAGCATTATATTGCTTACCACATGGTACTGCTTAAATGTTCTGATTAGAAGACTCATTCAATTACCTGCCGGTAAGGCTATACAGATATTAGGACACTATGAAATTACTCTAAGTTTATAGAATCTAAAAGAGCAGATCATTTAATATACCCTTCTCAGCAATACTGCATAGCAGAATTAGTCTTTTGAGAATGGTTTCACTTAATTAAATAAAATTTACATTTTTGAAGAATAACCTCTGTAGCGTCTGAAAAAGTTTCCGTAGAGCTGGAATCATCAGTATTAACCCATGCGGGTCTCAGCTCCCACCGACTGCCGTGCGGGGGCTGCGCTGCAAAAGCTCACGCGTTGCAGAGCTTTCAGAGCCTGGTCGTGCGCTGGCGTCCCACCACCAACGCTCTGCAATGGGCTCCCTTGTTCGGTGGCGTCTCTTCCCGGGGAAGTCTGAGGCGAGTCGAGGAGACAAAGACTGAAGGGTCAGAAGGGATGAGTCAGGAAATGGTTTGCTTTTACTATCGTCCCCCCAGAGTGGAAACTTTGGAGGAATCCCTTCTCTAAGATAATATTGGTTGTAATTTATTACCTACTATGTTTCAACTAGCTAAAGAGAAAAGAAAATAATAAGTCCAGTGTTAGGCCATGGAGATCNAAAAAAAAAAAAAAGCACAAGCTTACACAGACGAAGTGTGTAAAAAGTAGGGAGTGAATCACTGGCAATGGGAACTCTGTCAGAATTAGGAAATTAAGTTCATTAAAGGTGTGGTAACTTAATTTTCTATGCAAGCATGTAATGATGAGGGTTGGGCAGAAAAAAATGTTCAGACATCCAATTTAACACAAACCCACCCAAACTTGGCAAGGTGGAGCGTCCCCAGCCCAGCCTCCTGGCTCCCTATTTAGATTACATTTGCTCTAAACAGGGAGTCCAAATTAGCCCTGGACTGTGTACCCTCCTTGTCCCCTTCATCAGCCTGCAGTTGTGTCAGCAGGGCGCGAGCAGACGGGCTCTGGTGATGTGGGGCAGCTCCCCAAACCCCCGGAGGAGCCCCCATAGGGCTCCCATGTCCAGGAGCGGGAGGAAGATGCAGCCCTGATGGAGATGTGGCCCCGCTTTCCATCCACAGGAGACACCTCCCGAAGTGCAGCCCCCCTCTCCCCTCACGCTGCTGCTCGGGAAGGAGAACGGATTCCTCTTCCCATGCCTTTTACCCTTTTGTGTTTCTGAGTATCTGTGTGTGCAGCATCAGGTATTCCATGACCCTTCTCCAGCATCCCTGGGACCATGGCGATTGCTTTTCCCCAGCTGGGTTCAGGCTCTTTGCTTGCCAACTTCTTTAAACTTCTATAAACCAGTAACACGAATGTGCTGCAATCATATAATCCTCACATTAAGCATCAGCATTCCCCGCTCTTGTAGATTCTCTAAGGCTTAAGTGTGTGGAAGGTGAACAAGTCTTCCCTCTGATTTTTGGGAGAGAACCCAGAGATGAAGCCTCCTTCATACTCAGATTGACTCTTTATATTGACTACTTCTTGATTCAAAACAAAGGCATAAAACCAAAGCAACGGCTGCTTTGACCTCATCATATGGTCCTTTTTACAACTAAAACTTCACAACTGGCTTGAAATCACTCGCATTGCCTCACTTATCCTTAAAATACTTTAAAATTAAACAAATTTTCTTTCCCAAGCAAATCCTGAGATTTTACTCCTTTCTAGGGTCGTGTGGTTGCCTAGCCCAAACAGAGATCCTGGATTAATTTACCAAAGCCCATGCAATCACTCTGGTTCATATCTATATACCTAAAATGAGAATCCTGTCCACGTTCTTTAATTCTCTATGTAGGGTTATTACTATAGCCAAAATTTCCGGTGGCCTATTAGCATTGTATAAAACTATAAAGATTTCCTGTTTCAGCAAGCAGCAGGTTTTACAGAAAATCTGAACTGGATTATTTCAGGGAAAGGCAGCCAAAAGGCGCAGTGAGAGACACTGAGACGCCCCCAGAGGTTTCTGCTGCCCATGTGGAGGGTCCTCTCCCTCCCCTCCCACCCCAGCCATCCACGGCACGGTCCTACCTTCCCTCTTGTACTTGGGAATAAGAGGCTTTAAGAAAGCGCCTCCTGGGTGTACAGTTATTTGGCAGAGGGTGTAGCAACACGTCAACTGAGATCCTGGGGGATCTATAACAGCAGTTTCGTGGCTTCAGTGGAGCTGAACATTGATAAGAACAGTGAACAGGGACCAAAATTCGGTATTTCTTTCCGACCGCTGATTGTACATCTCCTTTTGGATTCATACTGGGCTCTTACTAATGCCGGCCTTATTGCCCGTGCCCAAAGGCAGTGATTAATCTAGTTCCAATTAACGTTCGTTTCCACACCACCTAAATCAAACTCCGAGCTATGGCCTCCCGAGAAGGAGACGAGCCCCAAGCGACCCGCCAGAAACCGCGGCTCCATCCTCGTCACCATCAGCCGATGGAGCTGCCGTGGGGGGGGGCGCGGGGGCAGCTCCCGCCGCCGAGGCGAGCAGCGAGGCAGGTGACTTGTTATAACATGGATTTTCGACACCGCACATTTCACTCTGGATTTGCTGTGTTTTTATTCCGCCTTCTGAAAGCTGTGAGAGTGAACATTATTAAAATCTAAA